>JAULJZ010197860.1:0-20058 GCA_032270985.1 Heliamphora pulchella
CCACACGCGTAAGAGATAGAGAACCGAACCGAACCGAACCGAACCCTCACAGCATCCTTAATCTAGCATCATGCTCATCGTTTGTCTCAGGAGAAGTGGACAGATGCTGTGAGGGAGAAGCAAATTGATCTGGAAGAGCCAACGAAGTTCGACGACCCTCCGGCGAGGCTCTGGCGAGGCCTGTTTGGTAGGCTTAAAGCCCTGGAGGCCTTACTGTACTCGGCTGGAGCAGATAACCAGTCTGGAGGGGCTGTTGAAGGCCGGCGTCAAGGGGTTTATGGGTTTAATATGCCGATAGAGGTCGGCGAGGGTTTTTGGGTTGTCAACAATGGTCGGCGAGAAGGTGTGGAGTTCCAACGAGGGTCAACGTGAGGTTTAGAGAGCCAGGCGAGGGTCGTCGACGGGTTTAGGGTTTCAGACGATGGTTGGCGTTGGTCTTAGGGAGGCCGATGATGGTCGCCGGTGGGTTTAGGGAGGCCGACGATGGTCGGCGGTGGGTTTTGCAGGTGGCGGCTTGGGCTTTGGGAGGCTAGGGTTAGGATTTCATGGCTCTAATACCATGTTAGAATAAAAGGGATCATAGAGAAGAGTGCATCTCACCAAATGAGATTTATACCCATATTTATTAAGAAAAAGAGAATTACAATAACTACTGTAGGCATATCCATATAATACCATGTACTATAATATATATAAATATATTAACTCTTACTACTTAAGAATTTGTGTAACAAGTTGGGCATGATTGATATATATGCTCCAGCTTGAGAGGGGTGTTAGCGTTAGCTTGTTATTATTATTATTATATTATGTATTAGGTGTGTATGTGTATGGATATAATGGTGTTCCCTACTTTTATTATAAATAATAGTGTGCCTACTCAGTAGGTAGGGCTTCTTATTCTTCTCTTATCTATTTCACTTAACAAGTTTTAGAGAGACTTTTTTCTTTTTGGTTAAACATTGTTCTAGAAGTACTTTTTGTTGTGATGCTTGTGAACTTGCCAAACATAAACGGTCTGTTTATTCTTTAGTTAATAAACGCAGTGATTTTTCATTTATGCTTATTCATTTTGATGTTTGGGGTCCTTCACTTGTTATGTCTATTTCTAATTATCGGTGGTTTGTGACTTTTATTGATTGTTGTTCTCGGGTCTTTTGGGTTTACTTATTTCGTGCTAAAAGTGAAATTTTTTCGTGTTTTCAAAATTTTCATAAAATGGTGCGTACCTAGTTTAATGCCACCATCAAGATTTTTCGTTCTGATAATGGGGCTGAGTATCTTGATAGTGGTTTCTGCGCCTATCTTGAGGCTCATGGTATCCTATTCCAGACAAGCTGTGTCCGCACTCCTGAACAAAATGGAGTGGCAGAACGAAAAAATCGTCAAATCCTTGAGGTTGCCCGTTCCCTTCTCTTCACTATGCATGATCCCAAGCCTTTTTGGAGTGAGACAATTCTCACCGCTGCCTATCTTATCAATCGTCTGCCTTCTAGTATCCTTCAATTCAAAATCCGTTTGGAATTTCTTTCAACGTCTCCACCTATCTAATTCTCTCTCGCCCAAGGTCTTTGGGTGTACTTGCTTTGTTCATGCAGCGAAACACCCAGGTGGTAAATTGGATTCCAAGGCTATTAAATGTATCTTCATTGATTACTCTCCAACCTAAAAGGGTTATAAATGCTACTCTCTTACCAATCGCAAAGTGTTTGTCAATATAGATGTTACTTTTTGGGAGACTAAGTCTTTTTTTTGCCATTTTGAGACATCGCTTTAGGGGGAGGTATCTACATTGGAAGAGATATTGCCATTGGATATACATATTCAGTCTAATCAGGAATCTCATGGGTTAGCCTTTCCAAACCTTACACACCAAGACCTTATTCCTATTGAGCGGAAGAAGGAAGAGTTGGGTAAAGGGGAAACAAAGCAAGATTTTGTTTGACGATTAGACATAAGTGATCTGCATACTTATTCTCGACATCTAAAGGACCAAACTGATCGTGCGTCACTACCACCTTGCCAGTTGCTATCTCCGCCTCCTGTTTGAGTCTCTTCCACTGCTTTACCTGGCAATGAATCATCTATTGTAAATCTTAATACTTGTGATTTTACCTATTGCCCTTCAAAAATGCGTTAGGACATGTACTCAATATCCAATTTCACAATTTGTCTCATATGACTCATTATCAAACCCATATTGTGCTTTTGTCTTGTCTTTGTCTTCTATGTCGATTCCGCAGGGTTGGAAGGAAGTTATTGTGAACTCTAAATGAAAGAAGGCTATAATTGAAGAGATGACAACTCTAAAAAAGAATGGTACCTAGGAGTTAGTCTCTTTTTCAAATGGGAAGAAGCCAGTTGGGTGCAAATTAGTATTTACTGTCAAATATAACGCAGATGAGTCAGTGGAGAGGTAAAAGGTAAGACTAGTTGCTAAGAGTTTTACCCAGACTTACGGTATTGATTATCATGAGATTTTTTCTCCAGTTGCCAAAATGAATTCTGTTCGAGTGCTTTTGTCTTGTGCTGCTACTATAGGTTGGCCTCTCCAACAATTGGATGTGAATAATGCATCTCCATAGGGACTTAGAGGAAGAGGTTTATATCGATATACCACCAGTGTTCTCATCCCGTGAAACTGAAAGGAAGGTGTGTAAATTGGAGAAGGCTTTATATGGGCTCAAACAATCTCCAAGAGCCTGATTTGAAAGATTCTTCAAGGCTGTACTAAGACTTTGATACCGACAAGGTCATGCAGATCATACCATGTTTATCAAGCGTGGTAATAATAAGATCACAATCCTTATTGTATATGTTGGTGACATAGTTGTGACATGGAATAATGCAGTAGAGATGTCTCATTTCAAGGTAAGTCTAGCTAAAGAGTTTGTGATGAAAGTTTTGGGGGCGTTACGATACTTTCTTGGATTGAGGTAGCTAGATCAGAGAATGACATCTTTATGTTAAAAAAATATATATATATTCTTGATCTCCTAGAGAAAATTGGTATGTTGAGTTGTCGACCAGCAGATTCACCTATTTAGGCAAATCATCGTCTCTGTAGTAGTGATGGTGAACCAACTGACAACAGCAGATTTCAAAAGCTTGTGGAAAGATTAATATATCTATCTCATACTAGACTTGATATTGCATATGCTGTAGGGGTTGTCAGTCAGTTCATGCATAATTCCCGTAGTGCACATCTTGATGCTGCTTATCATATTTTGCAGTATCTTAAGTCTACTCTAGGAAAAGGACTTCTGTTTTCTAATCATGGCCACATGAAATTAGAAGCCTTTATGGATGCAGACTGGGTTGGTTCAGTTGATGATAGGCAGTCTACATTGGGATATTGCACATTTGTAGGAGGTAATCTGGTTACTTGGCGAAATAAAAAGCAGATAGTGGTAGCTAGATCAAGTGTAGAGGTTTAGTACAGGGCTATAGCACATGGAATTCGTGAACTTCTATGGCTCCAAGTTCTGTTGAAGGATCTGAGATTTGAGTGTGAAAAGCCTATGAAGTTGTATTGTGATAATAAAGCTGCTATCAACATCGCTCATAACCTAGTACAATATGACAGAACGAAGCATATTGAGATTGACACACTTCATTAAGGAGAATCTATGCAAGGGTTCGATTTGTACGCTATTTGTGAAATCTGCAGATCAATTAGCAGATATTTTTACTAAAGGGTTTATTAGTAAAGTGTTTCACCCCATTATATGTAAGTGGGGTATGAGAAATATCTATGCATCAACTTGAAGAGAGTATTAAGTTAGGGGTATTTTTGTATGATTGTCTCATATTGTATAAATAATAGTGATAAGGGAGTTAATCCTAATTTTGGGTGCTCTCTCTTTTTACCATCAGAATAATTCTCTCTCTTCTATTGCTCTTTGTTCATACATCAATCTTAACAGTTCTAATCTACCCTCCTCTTGTACCTAAGCGTTAAATTTAACACTTCATAAGTGGCTGTTGCCCCATAATAGTAGCTGTTTTTAACCTTTTGGCTTCAACATAGCTACTTGTACTGTTGCGAGTGGTAGTTGCATGTAAAGAATAGTTGCAGGTTAAATAGAATGGACACGGACACACACACGATATGAAACGAACACAACACAGGTACGCCGACACGTTAATTTTCAAAAAATGCAAAACACGATACGTTTAGAACACATTAAAATTTTATATTTTTATATATTTATTATATGTCAAATATGTAAATAATTTATTCAATGGTAATAAAAAATATAAAGCATATTATTAATAAAATTTAAAAATCTTATATTTTTTTCTTATAAACGTTCTAAATCATATTTAATGTGTATAATTTGGCATTTTGAAGAATGCAGAATATTATTACTATGAAAAAATTCATCAAATAGAATGTGTTCGGAGAGTTCAAGAAGTACATTGAAGTGTTCATTAAGTTTCGAAAAAGTGTATGGCATTATAAATTTAATTTCTTAATTAAGACGTTTAAAAAATGTTCAATACGAATTCAGGGGTGTCCGAAGAGTGTCCAAAGAATATTGTGTCTAACACGACACGTCACCATCGTAGAAGTATTCGTGCTTCTTAGGTTGCAAGCTTCTAGCCACATATATTCTTAAAAGCCATGTTATGATCATATTAGTAAATGGTTGAACTCATGAGGTACATATTTTAAGAACTAGATTTTTTTTTTTAAAAGAAAGGAATCGGGATTTCTCTGGTTTGCCATTGTGTTTTGGATCCTTCAATTTGGACCTGTGAACTATTATTTGTGTGACCCTATGTTTCTTCCCTACATGGCAAGACAGACCATCTGAGTCATCTCACATTGATAGAATTAGTATTTGTGCTTCTTAAAACCTTCTCCAAACCAGTTGAACCACATAAATATGGATCACAATTCATTGATGAGAAGTAAAAAGTTCTAAATCGTTAGCATAGATTTCTTTTACTATACAATTTAATTCAGCAAATCAGTGGGACTATATGTTTTGGTCTAGTAATGTAGAGCACTTCTCACATCCAATACACACCGCTGATGAAAAGTAAGAAGTTCAAAACTGTTAGTATGGCTTTCTTTTATTATACAATTTAATGCAGTAAATTGGTGGTACTGTATGTTTTGGTCTAGTAATGTTGAGCACTTTTCACATCCTATACACACTGTTGATGCTTCTACTCTCCATTTAGATATTTACAAATGGAATGCACAAATAGTAGATAGCTGAAGAACTACATGACGAATGATGCAAGCGATGACCATAGTAAAAAGTAATACCGTGGTACATGGACCATGGGCAATGGTAACTGCTGTTTTTTTTCTAACAATTGAAACTAATGGTATACTTTCCAACAGAAGGCCAGATTGATGAGAGGCTTTGGGCTTTTTATTAAGTCGGGTTAAGAGCATCCACACAAGCCTAGCCAAACTACATTTTTTTAGCTAAAATAGCTAATTTGGCATTGTATATGGCCTCCACCAGACTAGCCAAAAGACTAGCTAATTTAACAATTGCTACAGTGACTCTCCAAATGTGGAGAGCCACTGTTCACTAGTCAAATACCATTTTGGTCTGCTCACAGCTAACACCCGGCCAAACTAACTTGAATAGCTAAAATAGCAACACTGTTAAAGTGTTCAACAAAAAATCACTAGTTAAAATAACTTTTTTAGATTTTAGCTGGCTAGTTTAGCTACTTGTTGGTGCAGATGCTAAGGGCTTAAATAAAGCCACCGTGTATTAATAAAAAACTACTATGAAGATGCTCGCACACACATGCATGCTAAGTTAAGTTGCTTCCATAGTAATTACAGTTATCGACCCTGAATTCTTATTCAAATTCTGTTTCGGAGTTGCAACTTCCAATTTGTAGACTAGAGTATTTGTCCGCATTTTAAATATGCAATGAATTAGTCATCTTTGGTTTACAACGGTTGCCAATCATTTGGCTATTATTATTTTGCTTTTGCACTGCATGCAGGCCACTTGCCCCCAAAATGTTAAGGACAAGTGTGAGAGGTTTATGTTTAACATGTTTAAAGAACAGGTAACCAAAATGTATTTGAGTTTGTTACCTTCTACTTACTGTTTTCTGCATTCGTTCATCATGACTTATTAAAGTGCGTGCATGCAGATTGAAATGCCAGTTGACAAGGCTATGGATACATTGGTGAGGCTGGGTATTGTTACAGAAAAAATTGTGGACCACAAGATTAGATTCCAGGCAATTCCCTGCCCCAAGGCATTTGACGTCCTTAAAGAACGTTGGAATAGTCTGCTCAGTTGAATACCACATTCTAAATACTTGATTGCTGGGCAGAGATCATGTGCGTTAAGTGCTGTACCCCTTCATCTGCTATTGTAAAGTTTGAGCCCTATGAACATACTTTTTTTAAAACCTTGCTAAAAAATGAATTTGTTATAACTCACTTTATATTCTTTTTAAAACCTGAATTTGTTATAACTCACTTTATATTCTATTTCTCTAGCCACGTGGCAAGGTCGCTATGCGTAGACAGTTATGACCGTACCAACTTAATAATTCCCTGAGACGCAGATGGTATGCGTGTCAAGTACGTGTCATTCCTGATCAGAATGTTAGCCTGATCTGAACGACAACATATCATTTGACATTCTATGCCTCCGTGATCACCACTTAGTCTGATCAGGGAGGCCTCATGATCAAATCAGAACGAAATGAACAGAACCCGATCAAGTCTTTCACGGGTTTTGGTCCTCAACCTCACTACACATCAATGATCCCCTATTCTTGATCAATGTGCTACACTACTAATCAATAGTCTCTTATTCCTGATTAATGTGCTATACTACTCATAAGTGGTCATCTATACTTGATCAGTGTACTACAAAGAGCACAATAAAAAAGAATATACGTGAAGATATATGATCATTTTCTAACATTGGTGCTATTATGACCCTTGAACTCTGATCAGTAATGACTATAATCATGTAAAAGAGGAAAAGATATCTGAACGGCAAAATATATCCGAACCAGCTGGATGGATATAGCTGGCAGTGCGACCATTGAGTTGTCCCAATATAGGACGGCGCGGTTATAACTTCAGGAGGGAAATTTATGCCGGCTTCCTCACATCTATGTGTCATGTGTCGAACATCGCATTGGTTAATAACACAGTCCTCAAGTGCTCTTTTTTTAGCCTAGATTGTGTCAATCCTATTAAAGTCTTGGTCGTTGATATCGAAGGTGCTCGTATTGATTTTAAAACTTAGCGGACCCTCTCAAACATTCTAACGAAAGAGGGAGAGAAGTTTTGGACGATTTCTTGGCAATTTAGTGGAACGCAAAGTCTTCTTGGTACGATTTCTTTCCACCACTCCAGGTAACTCATCCTCTTCTTTTCACTTTAGCTTGATTATCATTCTTTTTTCATTGTGGATTGTAGGATTATAAGATTGTTACCCTTTCTCTTTAGGTTCGAACTAGGGTTTTGATTTTCAAAATTTGTTCCCTATAACTCTTTGAAACCTCTGGAGTTCCCTTTTTCGCCGGCAAAAACTTATGTCTGGTGGTGGAAAACAAATTATCTTGTCTAGTGATTCCAAGGAAAGGGTAGAATCTTCCCTATTGGAAATTAAAGAAGAATATCTTGCCAATCCTCCCTTTGCTGAGACGTCATCTTCTATTTCTAGCTCCACACCCATCGCCGACTACATCTTATGGGCCAGTCTTCCCCTAGAGGCCGACCTTTCCCTACCCTACACCCTTGAGCACTGTGAGATTTCAACACATAATCCCCCTTTTCGCTCTCAAGGACGAGAGTTCATTGATGGAGGCCCTTGAGGAGAGTTTAGTTGTACGACGTACCCACCATCGTGAACCCGTTCCTCCTCCTCTGTTAGAAGGCAAAGAATTAGCTTCATTAGAAGCCTCAGTATCTGAGCTTGCTCGCCAAGAGGCTTTGATCCAACGCCCCAATCAAACTATAGGTCATTTTCATGTGCCATTCATTGCTGATGGAATCCCCTCTTCAGTAGATTCCTTTAAGCTTGGTCGGTTGAGGCTTCAATTCCAAATACCGAACTCAATCCGTCTTAGGGCGCTTGCTCAGGACGAGTGGACCTGCTCTGACCTTTCGGGTGAGGTCAGATTGTTTGAAGGCGCTTTCTAGGAAGGTTTTCGATTCCCTCTTCCTCGCCTCGTGAGGGAACTCCTCCAAGTTCTAGAGATTTCTCCTGGCCAACTAGTCCCCACTGTATGAAAAATCCTTGTAGGGTGCATGGTTCTTTGCCCGTCTTTCAGCAACCAAAAGTTTTCCTTGACCATCCAAGTGTTTCTACGGTGCTACAAGTCGATAGAGCTCTTCTCCGGCTCCGTGAGTTTTCAAGCCTGTAATTGTCGTGGGCTGATCACTTGCTTGCCTAAATCGAATAAGGGGTGGAAGGATAGCTTCTTTTTCTTCGTCTCTAGAGATGGTTGGGAGTTTCAACCATGGCAGAGTTTAGATGATTCTACTCTTAGAATTCGGAGGACGTGGTCTAACCCGAAGAAGGATGGTCAACACTTTTCTTGTTTGTGCTTTTCTTTCCTTGTTCTGCTAGATTAGGAATTTTACTTTAACTATGTTGGGTCTTTCTTTAAATCGCGTAAGGAGTCTCGATGTCTCCAAGGAGGAGAGAGAGAGAATACAACTTGCTTAGTCTTTTGAGAATAGGGACTGGTCCACTCTGGTTACTCCGGAGAGCATGAGTGAGTATTTTCTTGGTCCTAAACCTACCTTTGCTGCAGTATCATTATTTCACAGCGCTGAAGCTGTAGAAATTTCTAGGAGGGAAGGTGAATTATTGTACTTATTAACCTGCTTTTTTCATATCATTTTCTTTACTGGATGAACTAGCTAATCACATAGATGCTTCTCTTGTGTAAGACCAATGAGCTGGGTTGACAAAAAGGCATTGAGGAAATTGAAAGAAAAAAGAGCTACTCAAGGGAATGCAAAAGGTAGTGCGCTAGCTCTTCCTTTCACGGTTCTGCAAAAAAAGCCCGGGTAATGACCGATCATCAGAAGGATCTGGATGACTCATCATCAAAAGGAGAAAGGGGCCATCCCCTTAAAAGAAGGAATTACGCCCGATTCACAAGCTCCCTCAAACGAAGGTGACCGTACTCTTGATCAGAGGAAGGGAAAAGAATGGTTCCTGCTTCTCTCCCCTTTTCCACCACTGCTCAGTAGGAACCCATGTTTTCCATCTTTATAGATGGAGACACTGGCTTGAAAATGATCGAGGGTTCGATCCTCTTTAGCGACGAAGAGGCCATAAATGCACTGACTACCTCTGCCATGACCCAATGCTTCCATTAGGAGATGGCCAAGGTACCCCCATTTGTGCATTTTCTTTCATAGGGACTATATTATTGTTTCTCATCTACAATTCTATTGATTAATAGTGTCATATTTTTCGCAGGCCATTGTATTGGGCCATCACATGGCCTTTCGTCTGGCCAAGAAAGAGGTTTTATACTAGAATCTGAAGAAGAAACTTCTCTCGGCTGGTTAGAATATCAAAACATTAAAAAACGAGCCAGCCATACTGAAAGCTGACCTGAAGAAGGCTAAAGCCATTGCCGAGGAGCTGGGTAAGGATAAGAAGGAGGTCTTGGGGTCAGATAGGCATGCAATAGAACTAACTGACCGAGCTTCAATCCCGATACCAAGCTTTGGAGGCTTTAATTTCTGTTGAGCGTGTCACAGCGATGGAGGCATTCAAAAATTCCAACGAATTCTCACAACTCATCGCTGGCCAATGAATTCTCTTAAAGTGAGAATCATGATGGTTGAGCAATGGGAAAGTAGCTTTGAAGCCTTCCGTCAACGTGCTAGTAGCCTATTTCCAAACCTTGATTTTTCTCAAATTAAGGCTGAAGATGACGATGCCTTAGTAGCTGGTGGGTCCACTCTAATAGAAGTTGAAGAAGAGATTCAGTCTCTTCCTCCTAGTCATTAAGCCTCTTTCTATCCTTATTAACTTTTTTTAAAAAAATTTCTGCTTCATCTTCTTAGTGTCTTTGTTGAAAACATTCTCATTTTAATAATAAATAGTTTGGATGTTGGTTATTTCCTATTTTGGAAACTACTCGTGCTTGTGTAGATTTTTCAAATTTTGTTTTTGTATAGGTTGATGATCTTTTGTGCTTATTTGTATGTAAATCTTTCTGGGCTTGCTCTCTTATTCTTTTTCACATTTATGGGGGTTGGTCTTCTCATGGTCAGCTCTGCTTAGCCTTTGACTGTTCATGGCTCTTGACGCCAACCTCCGCATCTTGGGTCTGACCCTTTGTTGACCAGCCCTTGCCCATTTTAGGGCTCTTGGTCTCAGGCTTTGCATCTTAGGGGCTGATCTTTGGCTGATCAACCCTTGCTCGTTCACGGCTCTACATCGTGGGGATTGATCTTTTCTTAATCAGCCCTTGCTCGTTCACGACTTTAGGCCTTAAGCTCTACATCTTCTTGGAGATTAGAACGTGATCACTAATCCTGCCCAAGATCAACAAAGAACGCACAAACACTGAATAAGAATGAAAAAAAGAGAGATAATCACATAACCATAACACGAAGGTTTATGCGGTTCAGCAAGTTATGCCTACATCTACGGGATCACACACTTTCATTATATTCCTTGGAAGATTACAAGATAGAGTGTTTTTGGGGAGAGAAATATAAAGGAAAATCAAAAAAACATAAGACTTATAACGGCTGTTGCAACCATAAGAGCCTATAATAGGCTTGGCCTCGTACAAACTGCTCCAGTGGTATCGAGCGGTCCATTGAGTGGTCTAGAGGGTTTCTCATTTTCTCGCCTATAGTAGACCACTACTCGAGCAGTCCTTACACCGCTCGATCAGTCCATCCCGAACTTGGATTTTTTTTCACACCTCTGACACATCTAGCATATGATTGTCTCTCGATTGGCCCTTTGCCCATTCATGGCTCTTGGTCTCAGGCTCTGCATCTTGGGGATTGATATTTTGTCGATTAACCCTTGCCCATTCATGGCTTTTAGTCTCAGGCTCTACATCTTGGGGACTGATCTTTTCTTGATCAGCCCTTACTCGTTTACTGCTCTTGGCCTCAAGCTCTACATCTTGAGGGCTGATCTTTTACGGATCAGCCTTTACCCATTCAAGTGTGACGCTCCATCCTCTGGGCACATCGGAACATACGTAACTATAAAAGAGATATTGTAACCATGTATTCATAATTACATACGATAATTACTACATCATTAAAGGTTCAGAGCTTATCCAGAATAATTAACGATTACAGTTATCCAGAGAATTTAACAAAAGTTACAATATGTCCGTAAAAAACTGAACAAAAATAAAAAAGAGAGAATTCTACGTCTTCAAGTGGTGTTATTGGGGTCGGCTGGCTCCTGCCACTCTCCCCGCTCTTCGAAGTCTTCTACTCTTACAAACACTCCTTCCTCAATCTGTTCTTCTTCTTCACCTGTGGCACGAATGCCATGAGCCGGAGCCCAGAAGCAAATTTCCTAAACCATCTAACAAACTCACAAAAAAATATCCTGCAATACATTTCGTATAAAACCAAATACAATTTCAAGGGTAAAGAGAAACAATTTCATTATTTTCAACAGGACAGACATTTATAAGAACAATTGTGCAAGTGTGTGATCTAGATGAATGCAATGCAATTTTCCAACCCAAGTATTTTTAGGACAATATCATGAATTTCACACCGAGAATTACAGAATAGACTTGATGGCTCTTGATCACTGAACCTATCTTCGCCTCGTTGCGAATAGTAAATGGCTTGTCAAGTTTTATGCCATAGCTGTTTTACTCATTGGCCAAATGGCATGAGGACTGACCTTTATCCAATTTTACCCATCCTTATTCCAGGCCGACCAATCCCACCTTAAGGACCAGAATACTCATTAGGTGTCAACCCAAAGTCTAATTAAAACTAGTGACGAACCCATGGTGCCTAAACCTCCTTTTTAAAACAAATAATCTCCCATTTCATTTCAAATATGGCAACCAGGGACGTCCTAGATCCATAACCACTGAATAAATGATTTTCATGTCACCCAACCCAATTTGAAAAGTACGAAAGGGACTCCGACAACCCAAGATGAAATATAGGAATGCTCATGATATGTAATATGCTTCTCGTGTGCAATTAATCATAGCAGGGCATGTAAATATGATATGGCACATGGTACAACTTACTAGAGTATGAAGTACAAGCATGCAAAATATAACCATAATTCATGTGACATAGAATCGAACCATCGTCATGAGTTCTTTCATCAAAAGTATCATTTTCATACACTAATTATTCACAAAGTTCATATAAAGTTCACATACTCAAGTCTCACAAGTAACATGCCATTTGTACACTTAGCTAATTCTAGGTAATTGTTTAATTGCTAATTTTAAAATTGCAACAGTGTTTTGAAGTACTTAGACATAAATTTAATTTTTAAAATTTTAACACCAATTAGATAAAAATATTTTTCACAACTTTCATGTTTAACACTAAGGTCAGATTCTAAGGCAAAAAGGTCATTTATTTTAGTTAAGTAAAAATCGTTAAGCATTTTACAAAGAAAAACACAAAAATTGGGACTTTGTCGGCCAAGATTTTGGGGCAACAATTCAAAGGTTATAGGTCTGATTGGTGGTGAGATTTTAGTTTAAGATGTCCCCTACAAATTTCATGTTTTGCGCTATGGAAAGTTGTTTGGAAAACGTTTGAGATTTTGGCTAATTTATAAAAAGGATTCAGTCAACATAAAAAGGGTCTGTATAATGTGTTTTTAACAGAAAATGCTCAAAATCTTTAGGGTATTATTCGAGGGTATTGTGGCTAATTTTTGCTCAGTATTTAGTTTAATATGTTAGCTACATTTTTCGTGTTTACCACCTTCGGATTTGGATTCTAAAGAGTTAGGTTTTACGTCTCACAAAAAATGTGTGACAGAGAGGTTTGTCAGTCACTGAACCTTGATAGTAACTTTAGGGAGTGTTTTGATCTCTTAAGACTTCATATGTTTGGCTCATTTTTGGTGGGCAGAAAGCTAAATATGTCCTCTACAAGTTGTATATTTTGATCCAAGCTCGGTTCTCACTCTAACTTAAGATTTTTAGGTCTGCAACTCAAAGTGGTCAAGATCTGACACTCTTTGGTAAAAAAGACATATCTGGAGTTCTACTCAACAAAATCACTTCAAACCAATTTTGTATGAAATAGAATTCAAACATCTAGATCTGGACATAAAAATAACTTTAAGATCATTTTCCTATATTTAGTTATGATATTTTAAAGTTGGTGGCAGAATCTTGGTAAGCCCAAAGGTAACTTAGGATTTTAATAACTTAGCTCATGCGGTGTCTATTTTTTGTTGTGTTTTCTTTGCATGCATGTTATAAACTCACATAAACCAAAACTCCAAAACATGTTTAAACCATAAAACTCAAAAATATATACATACAAATCTTGTTCATACATAAACAGCCCATAAACTACTCCTCGACGCCTTTTTGAGTTATTCTTTGTTTATTTTTCTTAGGGTTGATTATAGAGATGGATTGAATGCTATCTTATGGAAAAATATAAGAGGGTTTTAGAGAATTTACTTACCTCTTTTGATGCTAAAAAGATTGAAAAAGAATGGATTTTGGCTTTAACGCTTGCTCCATAATTATTTCCTCATTTTTTTCTTCTTTCTTCTTCTCTCCTTCGTAAACATTTAGAGATTTTTGGGTAGCTCTCTCTCTCACCTCTCAGCCGAATGCATGAAGGAGGAGGGTGTTTGGCATGCTGGTTTTGCAGGTGGGAGATCCGGCTGGGGTCTATTTGGGCAGAGAACAAGCTGATTTTTCAATAATGTTGGGTTTAAATTGTATTTTGGTACCATTTTGTGCAAGAAAATGTCTAAAATATTAATTTTATGTAACTTTTTGGTATCTAAACCTACTAAAACTTATTATATTAATGTGTTTATAGTTAATTTAGTTTTCTCATGATTTGTCATAATTTTGATAGCAATTAAATAAATAGATGTAGGCTTTTAAGCTAAATTAAGCTAGTTTGATTATAATTGACTTTTTGACTTATTTATTGTGTAGAGACTTTAAATAATTATTTGTTTACTTTTGTTGACCTATATTATTATATTATTATATATATTACTTATATAAAAAGTTTTAGATCAAAATAATGCTTAATTAGTACATCTTTTTCTCATTTTTAAGCTTAAAAAGACAAAAAGTAATTTTTTGGACACAATTTTCTAGGTGGCCGACCATGCAAGGGCCATTTGGTCATTTTTGTTGTTATTTTGTATTTTATTAATTTATTGTATATAAATATCTAATTTTGGGTGTCCATGTGTCAAATTTTAAATTTTTAGAACTTTTTGTTGTACTAGGGGTAAAATGATCATTTTACCCTAATTATAAAAATTTTTAATTTTTAATTTTATATTTTATGTTATATACTTAATTTAAGCTGTCCCGGGACTTTTTTGAGTATTAGGGCTTTGCCTCAATTATTTGGTCTTTTTAGGATTTTTCAAGTCAAATTAGGGTTTTTGGGTTACTTGAATTTTTCCTTGTTCATGTAGCGACCCAGGATTTTGTCAACTAACCGTTGCAAATACTAGTGTTTAGGATAGATTGCTTCTACGGGTAGTTATAGTCCGGGTGGTCACAACAAGGGTCCAGGCTGGATTGTTACAATCTAAGTGGTTACTACTAGGGTCCGGACCGAAGTATTACAATTGACCCCCCTTAAATAAATTTCTTTCTCAAAATTTCATGCGAAAGGTTGTGAATGGTTATTTGCACTTCTTCTCTTCGAAGTTGTCCTTATTTGCTTGAGTCGTTCTTTATTGAGAATATGGATATGATTGGACTTATACGTTTATCACTTTAAGTTATTGTCTTTTTGTCTTACTAACATCTTAGACCGATAACTACACGACTCTCAAAGGTTACGTTGCCTATCTGTGGTGCAGGGATTGTCTGACTGGAGCTAACCTAAAAGCTTTTGCCCTTCAAGCGTATCCTTTCCCAGTATAAGGCAACAAGTCTAACTAATGTATATCTTAGAGTTTGCGAATCCAGGCGTACCTCCGATCATCAACGAATACTTCTTTTTCTCTTGGGAGGACGAGTCTTCTGCCCGTTGATTCTCTTGTTGGTCAAGCTGTATCACCCTTTTCAAACTGCCTGTTCCCTTTCGACGAATATTGTAGTTCATTCCCTTTAGTAGCTGGCATTAAAACCTTTTATGTCCGTATTTATAGCAATTAAAGTAGACTATTGAGCTTATCTCTTGTGAACGGCGGACGCTTCCTTCGTCGCTCTTTGGTTGGTCAAGTTGACCACCTTTTTCAAACCACTCGTTCCTTACTGCAACAAATTTGTCTGATCCTTGTAACTCTATTCTAGTTGATGGTGGTTGTAGTTTAACCCTCTTCGTAGTGGGCACTCAGATCTCGTATGTCCAAACCTATGGCATTGATAACAGATTTTTAATTTTGGTGCCTTTTTTCCTAGTTGTTCCTGTTGGTCACCTTAAGGGTAAGGTTCCGAGAGTGTGATCTTCTTGTTATTCCGTAGTGGTTCTCCTTGGTTGTCTTCTTCAGTTCTTATCGAGCAGTGCATCGTCTTATATTCTGGCTAGTTGCACCTACAGCAAGCTCTTACTGTTGGTTGTTGTTGCCTTGTAGCCTTGATCAAGACCTTGGTTGTTCGAGAAAAATTCTTCTTCTCAGGTGCTAGGATATTCTGTACTCTTAGGTCTAATAAGTACCATGATCCTTCCTGGGGTATTCCCCTACGATCGACCTAAGTTAGCTGTTAGATCTTGCAAAATTTGTGCTAGTCTCGGGACTTCCACTTCCTCTTCAGTTTCACCTACTTTTACTTAATATCCATGATTTTATCTTTGTCTCGCCATCTTTAAGAAGGAGAAAAGGAAAGGAATCACTGAACTGTCTAATGAGATTGGTTCTACACACAAAGTGAAGGCATAGCACTCAACACGTTCATTGGCACGAATGATTTTAAATTGAGGAGATTCTGTTGTGCTTACTGTAGATTGCACATGATTGTAAAATTGTTAACATGTGGCTACCATCCTAGACTCTATATGATTTCTTGTGTTGGGCTCTAGTATCATTTTGTTGATTATCTAAGATCTGTTCCTACCAATTTGTTCATTTCTATTTCTATTCTGTATATTGATAATCTCACAGTGTTGTTCACACCTAAAACTTTATATAGTTGCAAAGACTAGTTGAAAGCTTGTTATTGTAAGCGGTTTTGACAAAGAATAAGAATTTCCTTCAATTTCTTCTATGCTTACTCTAAACATACTTTTGAAGGTTCAGAACCGGGTGTTTAGACTGCCCAAGTGAGATGCAGGTCTTAGTTAGGTATGGTAGAGAACTTAAGTTAGTGTAAAATCTCTCGGATATACTTTTTGCTGGTAGCTACCAATGTGTCCTGAAATCTATAGATAGAGAGCGAATGGCCTTAGTGAGGCAATTCATTATAACTCGGATGTTATCGTGCTCTTGAGGTGATCTTGACAAATCCTGACAATGAAGTTCGTAATCATCTACTTTCTTCCTTATTCCAACCTTTCCAAGTGTTGTATTATTTCTCTTAGTTTTCGACGCTGTCCTTCACGTACTGGCTCGTAGGGTTTGAAGGTCTTTCCCATTGACTAGATCGTTTTTCTCCAGTGGTTAGTCACTCGAGGGTAAAGCGAACGTGAACGAAAGTATGTTTGAGGCAATTACCGAGTCACGTAATTCATTGTGGTTTGATGGTAAATTCTCCATTAGGCTCCTGATGCTCATATCGCTGTCAGAAATTCTCCATTGAAAGTGGGGATGGCCGGATTCGGATACTATCATTTTGGGTGAGAAAAGTAGACGTGAATATCGATACGTACAGATATTCTTCAGTTACTTGCATTCTAAGGGTTCCTAAGCTTGAGCTTGTCTCTTGTTTTTCACTTCTCTACTGTCGGCACAAATCTTTTGCTTTTCGGTTTGCTATGGACTAGTCTGGGAAAGTCTAAACTTTGTCACACAGTGATGTCATGAGTCCCTTAGTGTGAAGCTGTTGTTCCTAACTGTAGATTATTGATGGCATAGTTCTACTTGTCGGATTCTTTGAAAAGGAATAGTTAGTTGAATAAATCCATTGCTTTACCATTCCTGCAGTCGGGGGTCTCGATCTTCAAAATGCACACGTTGACGGTACTTTAAGTCATAATGTTGAGGAAAGATTGCCCTATGATTTGAAGAGGGGTTAAGAGGTTTTCGTGCATTGTCCTAGCCTTTTGTGAAAGCGTTGAAGCCTGCTAACTCGATATCCGGACAATCATCGTTACTTACAGACCTATGGGTTAAGCTTTTAAGGGTTGACGGGCAAAAACATGTGTGGGGTTTAATAAGGGTGGTCAACTCAACTTTACTAGTTTCAAAGAGGGTGATCACATCATAATGAATAAGTGATCGTTTAGCTGAGGATCTCGAATGGTATAAGCACAAGATGTAGCTAGGGTTAGCGCATCTTGTGGTGAAACCCTAGTAGTTCAGGGATAGGTTGAATTAAGGCAAGGTGTCATAGTTAAAGCAATCAGAATTGAGAGATCAAGTGAAGCTTGGATGCATTAGGGGAAAGAAGTCAGGAATTTATGAATACTCAAAGAGGAGGTTGTCAGGGCAATATTAGACCTTGACAAAAGATATATTTAGGCAATGGGTAGCCAAACTAGACATTTGTCTTGAAGTTATGTCGGCCGAACGTACTTCAATTCAAGCATCCAAGTTAACTCCCCATGTTGGGATTTCAAGAGTTTACAAAAGTGCTTCAATCGGACATAGTATTGAAGTCAGGAAAATAAATGGTGGTGAAGGATTATCTACGAATGTTACTGGGCAGCATTGTTGAGGAATAGTGCTATTAGAAGCAAGAAATCTTTAATCGGGAATAGAAGTTGATACAAGGGTTTGGAAAGAGAAACTCGTAAGGGTGAAGTTGCGGGATTTTAACGGTATTTTCCTCAAAACTTAGGCTACTCCGAGTGCTTCATCATCTTAGGGGTTAGTTAACTTGTCGGTGGTTTGATCGTCTATCGACTATCCTAAGAGAGTGTCAAGATTCGGCGGTTGTTTCCATCCTTAATTGCCTTCATTTTTTTGGGGGATATTGCAGATTTTAGTTTGAGATTATGAGATAGCTTATGATTATGAGATAGTTTAAAAAAAATTTAACAACGAACACTTGCATTTCATCCAAACACTTAACTAGTACAAAGTTTTCAAGAGTTCACCTAATACACATACATTAACTAGTAAAGGAAAGATACAATGTCTAGCACGCTAAGACCTAAACAAATAGATGCGGATAAAAGTAGAGAATAACTAAGTCACGTTCCTATGTCGCCTCGTAGATACCGTAGCAGTGCCACTGCACTTTCACGTTCCAAAGGTTCTCCGGCCCCATGCAAGTCCTATTGATTATGGCAACTGGTACCTTCAGGTACGTTTTTGAGCTGCTAAAGTCGATTGCCGGGTTGCGTGGGTTGATGATCCTCTCCTATCCCTCGGTTTCAGTGTTTGCATCCATCTTATCCCCTAATAGCTTTTTGAATCCTGGTGGTACTTTCAGACGGTAGGTAATTTCATCGCACCTCTCCATTACCCTTAACGGACCCATGTATCTTGGAGAAGACTCGGGCTTTTTCCACTTCTGCATCCTTTCGGGGATCACTTTCGCATACACTCGTTCTCCGATACGATAGTCTTTGCGGTAATCCCGGTGGCTCTAGTAGATTATTGCATCCATTGCTTCATCATCATCTGACTCTAGGGGCGGCCCCTCTAATGGATCATAAAAGAAGGCGATGGCTCACTCCTCGTTCTCGTCGTTGTCCTCAAATCCCTCCCCATCGTCTGCTTCGAAGTCTACCTCGTCCCCTACCACATCAGGTTCTTCGTTTGCTCTTACTTCCTCGACCTCTTCTTCTTCCTAAGTTGGCCACTCGTCCGAAAACATCCATGCTAACGAAAACATGTTTACTGGGTCTTGCACTTCAGTGGGTTCTTCCTCGGGGTCTGAGTCCTCTGGTCCCGGTGCCGCCCATGGTTTCCCGGCCGGTTCTGCATCGGATGCCATCCTAAATGAAGAAGGATAGAGAAAATCCTAAGGTAAAGATTTTAATTTGTTAAAATTATATGTGATAAATTAATTGTACGGACATTTTACAGAGTTTCTACGCTATAGAACTCGCAGTCTCCAATTTTCCAAGACCTGAAGGCTCACTAAACCTAGGCTCTAATACTAACTGTGGCGTCCCGTCCTCTGGGCACGTCGGGACATACGTAACTATAAATAAGGGAGATATTCTAACCATGCATTCATAATTACATACGATAATTACTACATCATTAAAAGTTCAAAGCTTATCCAGAATAATTAACGATTACAGTTATCCAGAGAATTTAACAAAAGTTACAATATGTCCGTAGAAAACTGAACAAAAATCAAAAAGAGAGAATTTTATGTCTTCAAGCGGCGTTATTGGGGTCGGCTGGCTCCTGCCACTCTCCCCGCTCCTCGAAGTCTTCTGTTCCTATGAACACTCCTGCCTCAATCTGTTCTCCTTCTTCATCTGTGGCATGAATACCATGAGCCGGAGCCCAGAAGCAAATTTCCTAAACCGTCTAACAAACTCACAACAAAATATCCTACAATACATCTCGTATAATACCCAATACAATTTTAAGGGCAAAGAGACAAAAAATTTCATTATTTTCAACAGGGCAGGCATTTATAAGAACAATTGTGCAAGTGCGTGATCCAGATAAATGCAATGCAATTTCCCATCCCAAGTACTTTCAAGACAATATCATGAATTTCATGTCGAGAATTACAAAATAAACTTGATGGCTCTTGATCACTGAACCTATCCTCGCCTCGTTGCGAATAGTAAATAACTTGTCGGGCTTTCTGCGACAGCTGTTT
>JAULJZ010197870.1:0-20058 GCA_032270985.1 Heliamphora pulchella
AAGAAAGTATTATTAACTAAATTAAGTGTTGTTGGGAAAAAAATGTAGATTTTTGATAAAATATTTTAAATAATAAGAATGCAAGTGATTAATAGGAATTTAATTAGAAAATTCTAAACAAATAATCCAAGTATGTAGAATTCTATCTGATTGTTGTTTTGACATGGTTATTTAGATTTGAAATTTCAAGGCAATCACAATTAAATTCTGGTAGACAAGGTGAGTTTCTGATATTTGAACTAATTTTTATTTTACGTTAATGCTTGATATAAAGGAATTGTTAAAGAATAAAAATGAATAATGAGAATGAAAGAGAATGATGAAAAATAGAAACGAATGAAAATGGCGCATGTATGAATGATGGGTTAAACGGCGTCTTGGCCGCTGGGGGGACGATAAGCGTACCAGTGAGGCAAGGTATAAGGGTGGCGGGCCACGGCTAGGTGGCTATAAGAAATGATCATGTCCACTGTATAAAATGTAGGATCGCTCCCTATCGAATTCTGGCTAACCGTTTAATATGTATATTATTCTAGCACTGTGTAATAATTAAGAGTTCAGATATCATTGAATTCACACTAGCTGTGCTAATGAACGTTGAAACATTTCAGGTGACGCATAATGGAATTAAGAAAGTGATAACCGAGAAAGAAAATTTAGAGTTCATTTCAATTTCTGTAATGCATTTCAATTCTTGTATCTAATTATAATGTTTAAGTGTTGGATGCACTGTTAGAAGCTCTGGGGGTTTTGAAATGTCATACTGAAAATGATTTCTGTTAATGAATAAAATACTTTTATTTCAAGCTAAGATAACACTAATTAAGATTGTTTGGAAAGAAGGAAAAAAAAATTCAGTCGGCAAATTTCAAAATAAGAAACGAAAAATAAAGAAAGAAAGAGGTATTTGGTGGGTTTTGACTCACTGGCCGGTCACGGACGCCATATATGAAAATGGGTCGTGACAGAAGTGGTATCAGTGCATGATTTTTTTTAAAAAAAAAAAACAATCAAAACCCAGAGCAAATATTTTGCAAAACCCTAAAGCAAAGTTTTAAAACCCAGAGATTAGGACACTTGCACCACTTTTGTCTGCTTTTGTGTGCTTATAATGTTTTAGATGTATCTTTAGCTGGGTAGGTTAGCAATCGTTAGAATATGTCTTGAAAAACGGACCTCGGACAGCATAGATACTTTTGGAAAAGACCACCATGATATAATCACATAAAGCACTGCTGTAGGAATTGTGTAGGGAAAACCCTTTGGCATTAAGTTTTCACTAATTGAGGTTCTGACAAGCTTTTGTAAGAAGAGAAGACGAAAAACCGTGTTACTTAGATTCAATAAAACAGAAAATGGACTAGGCTAACCCATGCCCTGACATAATTTAGTTTCCCGCACTCCAACAATGACCCATTCACATCTGTTGATAAAAACTCAGTACTCGTCCTTAAGATAAGAATTTTCGGTGAAAAGGTCTAAGGTGCTTAGTAGGAAGTCGTAATAAAAATATATAGTGTATTGGACATTATATAAAGTTGAGTCTTATTTTAGAAGTCTGTTGGTCAGTTTTGTAGTTTTCTTACGTGTTTTTGATGATATAGTATTGTAAATTAGTATTTGACTATTTTACTTAAAAGTATTACTTTCGTACTTATAATGTTATTAGGATACCTCATATTGGGAACAAGGATAATACAATAATTCAAGTAAAGACACAGAATACGTCAAACAATCTAGATATTAACTCAGGCGATACGTTTGTTGCCCCATTTAACTTAAATCTTGTAAATATCTTAGAATCTCGTAGAAAATTTGATTGTAAGAAAATCTTCAAAAATAAAACCGTAAAAAGTGTGCACGGATTACTTACCCATCAGCATTCCTTTGGGAAACCGTAAAAGGAATGTTTTTCATGGTGAGTTATAGAACGGACTATTATCCTTCGGGCTTCGCGTAGCCGGATGGGCGATAATGGTCTTGGGCTTCTATAAGCTGCGCCCGAGTGTCGGTTCAGAACTTAACAAATGTAATAAATGAACAAGGAAATTGAAGAAAAGATGAATGTGAATCTCAAGTATAAGGATTAAATACAACGTTGACAATATTTAGATGAGTTAATGGAATGTGGTTAATGAATTGGATTGTAAAACTAAGAAAAACAAGAATGCGATAAATGAGTTAAAGCAATGTATAGAACTTGAGGGTACTTTTACGAGGACTTGGAAACAATTAATTATGTACTATAAAAAGATTTGGTTTAATTTGACTCAGCTGCATGTTCACACTCACCCATCACATAGCATGCATAATACTATATTTAATCTTTATCCTGCGAGTTTCGACTCATGTTGTACAAATTAAACCTTTTTCTGGCTCAAGCGAAAGGTTGCCTTAGATAGTGGGGCAATATGATGACAGACATTTTCTTTGAAGAAGAATATAAAGACTTTAATTTTTTTTTTCTGATTTTACTCTTCTAGTTATTGCATAGAATATCAATGGTAAGAGAATAATAGTTTAATTTCTGTTAGATGAATTTAAATTCTTGATTATGGAAATCTTTGTTAGAGAACAAAATCATGAGGGTTTTGTCCAAAGCGGACAAAATCGTTGCCATGTGAAGGGTTGGGGTGTTACACGTTTTGTACAAGAAATTGTAGCTACAAACGAGTTGCGTACAAAGAGGTTTGAAAGGGGTTTGAGAACCGCGATTAGAGATTGAGTGGCGACATTGAGGATGCGCATTTTTACAGAGTTGGTGGAATCAGCCATTACTGTAGAAAATATCCTAAATGAGACACGCAGGGTTAGGGTAGAACCCAGCAGGACGGAGGAGGTGCGCAGTTTTAGGGGAGTAGGAACATGCGTCAGAGGTCGTCTGGTCCCAGTTCTCATCTTGCGCAATCATATCAGCAGCAGTTTTCTGCACCAGCACCCTCGACGGCTTCATTTGGGTGGTTAGAAAGGAGCTTACTCACCTGTTATCGGTGTAGGCAGCTAAGGCATCGTGTATCGGATTGCCCATAAAAGAGACAGTCTCATAGTGCTGTACTTGTTCAGTCACAATGGAGAGAGCTACCAGTCTGTTTTGGGTGTGGCGAGTCAGGGCATTTTCGTAGGAACTATCTTCGAGGAGAGAGTGTACATAGCACGACAGGTGCACCAGTTGTTTTGCCCGCACAGGGACGACAAACTAGAGTAACGCAGGGCCAAGTACACGCCCTTACAAATCCCAGTTCTTCCAAGGAACCAATCATGCTTGATGCTGCAGCCACTACTTTAGTAATTAGAGGTACGCTCTTAGTATACAGATCATGGGTCAGTGTTTTTATCGATACGGGAGCATCGCATTCCTTTATTTCATCTGTTTTTGCATCAACTTTGGTGTTGAAGATGGACTCGTTTGGTACTGCGCTGTGCGTGGAAACCCTGGTCAGTGAGAATGTGGTGTTGGGACGGCTTTGTAGGTCCTGTGAGTTAGAGGTCGCCGGCCGTTATTTAGAGTTTGATTTCATTATTCTCGATATGACCACGTTTGATATCATCTTAGGGATGGATTGGCTGACCACCTATCATGCCCTTATCAATTATGATCGACGGAGGGCATCGATTTGTACGCTTAAGGGTATTTTTTTTGTTTCGTGGGCGATCGAGATAAAGGTTTGGTGTCCATGCCCGATGTTGTGCAAAATCGAGAAAGCCTGGACTTTCTCCTTTTTGCCCTCATGTTGGATGAGGAGGTTAGAGTTCGAGGAGAGCTTCCCCTTGTGGTTTGTGACTATCTAGATGTTTTTCCGACGATCTATTTGAGTTGCCACTGAGTTGTGAGGTAGACTTTTCTATCGATCTTGTTTTGGGAGCTGCTCCTATTTCGATGCCATCTTATCATTTTGCATCGACTGAGTTGCTAGAACTCAAGGTACAGCTTTAGGAGTTGCTTGATAAGGGATTTGTATGTCCGAGTACATCGTCGTGGGGAGCTCCAGCCGTGTTTGCTAAGAAGAATGCTGGATCCTTGAGGTTATGTATTGACAATCGAAAGTTAAATCGGGTAACGGTGAAAAACAAGTATCCTATGCCGATGATTGATGACTTGTTTGATCAACTAAAGGGTTCGAGTTGCTTTTCGAAGATTGATTTGAGGTCAGGGTATCATCAGTTGGGGATCAGGGACGAGTACATAGCGAAGACCGCTTTTCGGACTCGTTATGGTCACCATGAGTTTTTGGTTATGCCGTTCGATTTGACGAATGCTCCTACGACATTTATGGACTTGATGAACTGTATATGTCATCTGTATCTTGACAATTTTGTGGTTGTGCTCGTGGATGACATTCTTATCTACTCACCCTCGAGGGAGATGCATGAAGAACACCTACGTATTGCTCTACAGTTTTTGAGAGATCGTCTTATGTATGCGAAGTTTGAAAAGTGTAAATTTTGGAAGCTTGATATGAGGTTTCTCAGACATGTGGTATCGATGGATAGAGTATCTGTGGATTCTTCGAAGACTAACGCAGTGATGGATTAGGAACGATCGAAAAATGTATTTGAGATCCTTAGCTTTTGGGTTTGGTAGGCCACTATTGGCGATTCGTGAAAAATTTTTCTAGACTTGTTGTGCCGATGACTCGCCTTACGGGAAAAGAAGTCAAGTTCATTTGGAGTGAGGCTTGTGAGTTGGTATTTCAACAATTAAAGAAGAGGTTGACGAGTACACCAGTGTTAGTTATTTCATAATGAAGTTTGGGTTGCACAATATATTGTGACTCGTCGCATAATGGTTTGGGGTGCATCTTGATGTAGAAAGGTAAAGTTGTGGCTTACGGATCTCGTTAGTTGAAGTCTCATGAACAGAATTGTCCGATACATAACTTGGAGTTGGCAGCCGTGGTTTTTGCCTTGAAGGCATGGCGGCACTATCTTTACGGTGAACATTTTGAAGTTTTCTTCGATCACAAGAGTTTGAAATACTTATTTTCACAAAAGAACCTAAATTTACGCGAACGACGGTGGATGGAGTTTATAAATGACTATAATTTTGACTTGCAGTACCATTCAGAGAAGGCCAATGTCGTGGTTGACGCTCTTAGCAGGAGATCTCATGGTTTGCTAGCTTCAATTTCTATGCAAGAATGGGACATGCTTAGAGTGGTTGGCAAGTTTGATCTATGTCTTAGGGAGACAAAGAAGGGTGCGACCTTGTTTTCGGTGGTTCTCAACAAATAGACTAGACAGCTCAGATGTTATGGGATCGTATTACTAGTGGGAAGGACACCACAGATTGGGCTGTGAGCTCGAATTAGAGTTTGAGATTGGCAGGAAGAGTGTTTGTACCAGAGTCGTGCCGTGGCGACATGTTACGGGATTTCCACCATTCTCGTCTTGTACTGCACCCTATAGGCACCAAAATGTATCATGATCTATATCGTCAGTTCTGGTGGAAGGGAATGAAGAGGGATGTGGTTCAGTTTGTTTTGCGGTGCCTTACTTGTCAGCAAGTGAAGGCAGAGCATCAGAGACCAGCAGGGCTGTTACAACCGTTGCCAGTATTAGAATGGAAGTGGAAAAATATTACTATGAATTTCGTGTCGGGACTTCCTAGATCCCCTAAGGGGCACGATGCTATTTGGATAGTAGTTGATAGACTGATGAAGTCTGTACACTTTCTTTCCATTCGCGTGAAGGATTCTATGGACAAGCTGAGTAGGCTATATGTCAGTGAGATTGTTCGGTTACATGGAGTACCTGTGTCTATTGTTTCCGACTGAGACCCGGGCTTTACATCACGCTTTTGGTAGAGTCTTCAAGTACCTTTGGGGATGGAGTTGCTTTTCAGTATTGTTTTTCATCCTCAGACGGATGGTTAGTCCGAGCATACTATACAGATTTTGGAGGACATGCTGCGAGCTTGTGTGCTCGATTTTTGGAGTTCTTGGGAAGATCATTTACCGTTGGCAGAGTTTACGTATAATAACAGTTATCAGTCTAGCATTGGGATGGCGTCCTTTGAGGCCGTGTAGGTCGCCAGTGTGTTAGATAGATGTAGGAGAGACCATAGTTTTGGGACCCAACTTGGTGCGGGAGACGACGGAAAAGATTGCTATGATTCGCCAACATTTAGTGACGACCCAGAGTCGTCAGAAGAATTACGCCAATCAAAGGAGGAGGCCTTTGGAGTTTGGGGTAGGGGACCATGTGTTTTTAAAAGTCTCGTCACGCCAAGGTTTGATGAGATTTGACCGTAGCGGGAAGTTATTGCCGCGTTTTATCGGGCCGTTTAAAATCCTGGACAGGATTAGGGAGATGGAATACCATCTGGCCTTGCCTCCTCAGCTGTTATCCGTACATAACGTGTTTCATGTCTCCACGCTTTAGAAGTACGAGCCTGACCTGTCACATATCCTAGATTGGGCTGAATTATGAGTGGATGAGGATGTTTCTTATGATGAATGACCTGTGAAGATTGTGGATACAAAGGAGTAGGTGTTGAGAAGGAGGACCGTTGCTTATGTCAAAGTTATGTGGCTTTATCACGGAGTCAAAGAAGTGACATGGCAGCTTGAGTTCGAAGTTCGTGCTAAATATTTGGTGTTATTTTCTTCATGACCTTGTAGTGAATTTCGGGGGCAAAATTCATTTAGGGGGTAGAGTTATGAGACCCGATTCTGTTTTATTTTCGTAATATTTATTCGATGTGTTGGTTAGCGCTTTAATCGTTATTGAATATTATGTTTTTATATATGTTATGCAGGTGTGGACTTGGTCATGCATCTTTTATTCGAGTTTTCACCCAACGATGACCGGTCGAGTGAGGCTCTGTTCGCTCGAGCGGGTTAGTGGCCGTGAGTTGAGTCAGTGAGGGACCGTTCTAGCGGAGCTCTGTTCACTCAAGGGGACAGCCTGGCGTGAGATATTTATAAGACAGTCCATGCATTGAGCTTTGTGCCAAAGCTTGTTGTGTAAGCTTCCTCTCATCTCTCTAGAAAGATCACCCATATATTCTACATTCTCTCTAGCTTTCGGCTTGATTCGGGTTCGAATCTTGGCTTTCGGATAGTCGATCTTCGATATCTTTATCGTGGGCTTCGCGTTTATCCGAACGGAATCGCGCTTTAGCGACTTTGGTTTCTCGCCGGTGCTCTAAGCTTAGCGTTTTAACTCGCCAAAATAGGATTCTAGACTATCTTACTTTAAATGGGTGTTACGTGCAATTCAATGCGTTTTTATCGTTTTAAAATGCATCAAATGTTGACCTTTGGGTATAAGCTATGTTTGGTTG
Organism: Heliamphora pulchella; assembly: GCA_032270985.1. Classification (NCBI taxonomy): domain Eukaryota; kingdom Viridiplantae; phylum Streptophyta; class Magnoliopsida; order Ericales; family Sarraceniaceae; genus Heliamphora; species Heliamphora pulchella. Next base: position 7,286 of record JAULJZ010197870.1, read on the forward strand.
GATAAAATGACTTTTATGCATTTTTTTATAGTTTATTACAAAGTTGGTGGACGTGTGGGTGTCTGTGATTTTTAAAAAAGTAGGTTTTGAAAACGAAGAGATTTATATAAAAGTTATGAAAACTGCATTTTGGAGGTTTGGCGCTAACCCTTGGGGTTGAGCCTTGGTTTTAAACGTTTCGATTGAAATGGTGAAACATTTGAGAATGTTGGCCATTTTTTCTTGGTTAGGGACGACGTGGCGGAAGGCTGTTGGCCGTTTTGTACATGATTAATGTATTGCTTTAAACGCTTTTGTAGTGGAGCTACGTGTTTTTAATGATTCTGTAGATGTGCCGTGACAGTGCGTGTGTATTTGGGCCGCTATTGTTGCTCGATGAAAGTTCAAAAATTTTGCGCAAGTAGGTGATTCGTTCATTTGGGTTAATCCCCGTAAATGAAGTGATAGCTCCATTGGGAGGCGTGTGATGTTGTAACTCCGTATAGAACTTGTCATTAACTAGCAGGTCATTAGATGTCCCAGAACTAGGTAATAGGTTAGAGTTTATAGTTATTACATTTGTCATCGGAGGGATAGATTTGGCACATAGGGATAATTGGGCTTTGTGAAAACTTGGTTAGAAATGACGTGTTGTTTATGTTTTGATAAACTGTCGAGCGTTATGGAGTTTGTATGAAAACTTGTGATTTTGATAAGTAAAACCATTTTTGAGGCTCGTGTGAGTCGGGATATTCATATTATTCTTGTTAGTATGCTTTGCTTTTATTTTACGCTAGTCTGTTTCCTATTGGGTTTTGGCTCACAGTGTGGGATTTGAAAACCTTTTCAGATGAATGTGATCACTTGGGATGATCTAGAGGAGCCGGAGGAAGCGAAAAACTTTTTCTAGTTTTTCTTTTTGTTGTAGGATCAAGTATTGATGTATATGTTTTGGATTCTAAAACATGTTATGTAAGGCCTTAAGGCCATAGCTTCATATGTTGTTTGTATGTAAGGCGTGGGCTCGTGTTTAGTTTGAGAGTTCTCGGTTTGAAATGTATTGTTATGGCATAAAAACGCTGGTATCCAAGTTTCTGAGTTGAAAGAAGAAGTTTATTTATCAAACTAATGTTTTGTTTCAATATTTTGCTTATCTGCACCCTGGTTCAAAGATAAGGTTTTTAGATGTATTTTTTAGACTTGGAAAAAAATTTTGATTTTTGGCTTGAAAATCTTTCGGGTGTCTCATCGCTCGAACGGTGGAGGATCCGCTCGAGCGAACAGCCACTGTGTGAAAAAGTTCTGTTTTGTCTTGAAAGGAAGTTTTTGAATGAAAAATCTTTTAGGTAACCGTTTTAGTTTAAAATGGTTTGTTTTAAGAATTATTTTACAAATAAATTTCGTTTTCGTGACGTTTTTATTATTTGAAAATCAGGACGTTACAAGTTTGTTATACCATTCCTGAGCCTTTTTTGTTATGACAAAATAAATAAATAACAGAATAATGACATACCGTACATTATTTAAAATTTAGAGTTGTTTGTAAACTTATATCTACATATGAAAATTGATAGAAAAATCACTATAAAAAAAGAAAATACAAGAAATCGACAATATCCGTAGCTCTCACATAATTAATATTAGAAATCATATAAAACCTTTTTATATAAAAAATTTAAAACAAACTTGGCCATCCTGTTTGGGTAATATGCTTATTTGCTTATTGGCAAATAAGTCAATAAGCAACTTTGTTTGGCTACCAATTGACTTATTTGTTTATTTGGCTTATTTTTGCTTATTTGCTTATTTTTGGCTTATTTGGCTTATTTACTTAAATTAGCCACTTCGTTTGGTTAAAATCTTGCTTATTTTGATTTATTTGGTTTATTGGCTTATTTGCTTGTTTTTGACTTATTTGAAAAATCAAACGACGTAGCTTATTTGGCTACTTATAAGCCAAATAAGCCAATAAACTATTTATCCAAACAGGGCCATTATAATAAAATGGGTGGGAAAACTTGTTAGATAAGTCGAGAACAGGTTATATATATTAAAAAAAAAAATTCTGATGGCTTCAAGACATCACCCGCAATAATATCTTGTTCTCCAAGGAAATAACGACGATCAGAGAGTTTTTTTTTTTAAGATTTTAATTTCGAAATTTTAGTAATATTATTTTTTGTAGGGTTAATACATATAAAATTTTATCTCGACTTTAATTAAAACCGTGCAAGTGGATGCTAAAATTAGTTTTCAAAAAATAATTAAAATAAAAAGTAAATCAAGTATTGACCCAAAATAAAATTAAAGAAAAAGATACTAATTATTTTAAAGCTGTCAAAAGAGGAATTTTCACACGACTCCATTTTTAACAATCATATTCGTACAAAAATTTCATATGAGATTTTAATAGTTATCATTTTTTAAATAAATAGAGAGGCCAGTCTTTATTTCGTCGTTATAGTATTGAAGGTGTATACACCTATAAAGATTTGAACCATTTATATTATAATATATATTGAAAAGATTATTATTTAAAAAATTAAATTGATCGAACATCGATAACTCTATAATTATATCACATTTATTCTTAAAAAATGCACGACCTATTCTGAAAATCATACTTATTGTCCATTTGGTTAAGAACGATGTGATTAAAAATATCGAATCAACTTAATTTTTTATAAAAATAAACTTCTTCATAAATTTTATAATAATAACGATTGAGATCATTAAAATAGGTCACCATAAACACATAGAAAAGAAATGGAGATAATTGAACCACCATTTCAATTATCTTTTCTTATTATTTAATGATCATAAATAGTTTTATAATTCGTATTCTATTTTTTATATAAACTATATTTCTCATGGTTTAACACTATAGAAAAACATGTAAAACTCTTAATTAACTATGAAAAATGAAAGTTAAAAAGCATTGAAATAAAGTTTTCTAATTAAACTTTAAAATTATTTGTGATCCATAAATAAAAAACAGAAGGTATGCCAAATATTTTAACACAATTCTCACTGCAAAAAAAAAACTAACTAAAAAGCAACACCAAACACGCCTTAAGCAGCATATCAATCCAGCTCGACACCATAGGAATTTTAACGAGCACATGTAACATGCTTGTTTTTTTTTTTTTTGATTGGAAGCACAGAGGGGCAGCGGGAGGGGAGAGAGGAGGAAGGGGGTAGGGAGACTCGAACCGCGGACTATTTGGGTGAGAAGTCTTATAAAAATACATAAAATCATTGAGCTGCCAAGACTTATCTTTAAATTAATTTTTAAACAGCACTGTTTAAAACAGAAAAATTTAAGAACAAAACGTGCCACAAACGTTTAAAATGCTGGAACAATTAATGATATGCATCGATTTAGGATTGCTGTGTTGTCGGATGATGATGTCGCTATAGTTGACAACTTTGGAGACGACAACTTTAGGGGTCCGTTCAAAAAAGTAGTTCACAAAAAATTAAAATCAGAAAAAGAATATATAAAAAATTTAATTTTCGTTATCTATTTAATTTACAAGAAAGTTGATTGAAAATTTAGTTCTAATTTTTTTGCGATGCATAATCTTATATTTTTTACAAGATTTCTTTTGTGAAAAAATATTTCTTGCAAGAAAAGTGTTCTTTTGATATTCATATTTTTCTGTATCAACTGAACGTACATGCATGATAATAAAACGTTTATTTTATTTCTTTTCTTTTCTTTTTTGATAAATGAACGAAGCCCACAATTACTTTCGGATTGTTAGGTAAATAAGAGATAAAGAATGGCTCATAATTAGTTTTTTATTCTTATTTTTTTTTTGATGCAAAATTAGTTTTTGATAAAATATTATTTTTAGTATTTGGTTTGATAAAAATAAATAAAATATTCTTTTTAGTAAAATATTTATTTCATAAGATCAAAATTAATTTTAAAAAATGAGTATAAGTCATTTTACGATGGTGATGCTAGTGGTAGCAATAGAGGCAGAGGGAACTATGGAGGCAATGGTGGCAGCAACGACGGTGGTGGTTGTGGTGTTGACGGCGGCAGGGGCGGTTGCAACGACGACTTCTATATTTTTTAGAAATTTTTTAAAATAAAAAGTATTATTCATTGTAAAATATTTTACGTTGAAATAAATGGAGTCTTATTATCCATCGATATTTTTTATTTATCAAGAATACCATATAAACAATTCTACATGATATTTCAAGAATACTCAGTAATATTCCAAGAGAAAGCTGAAGGCACACCATTCGCGACGAGTAATTAGTTGGTAGTTTGGTCGCGCTATGTGCCACTAAATATATGGTAATCTTATTTAATGATTTAATAAAAGTAATTTGGATGAACCAATTAATGTTGATTCATTTTTATTGGATAAATTGACAACAAAAGTGATCCACTTAATGTGTATTAAATATTTTTATTTATCAAAAATAACACGTTGCATTATCTACACAGTATTTTAGAAGTAACTAATAATTTTCCCAAAAACATTATTTGAAACAGTAATAACATATATGTGTGATGTCTAAAATAAATAATAAATTCATAAAATATCACATTATGTAATTTCAAAATGTAACTAACTATTGTAAAATCCAAGTAAAAACCTAACTTACCGACAAGTAATTATTTGGTAGTTTTTGAGTACCATATGACATTACATATTTAAAATATATTTAATGTGTCAAATTTTTTATGACATTGCATATGTAACACATTTAGGTTCCGTTAGTTTCAACGTAAAATATTTATCGATAAATATTTTACTTATTTTTTAGTGTTTGGTTTAATAAAATTAACGTAAAACTCAAAAAATATTTACTTTATAAGAACCAAAATGATTTACAAATTAATAATAGGCGCAAGTCATTTGACGATGTTGATGCTAGTGGCGACAATGGTATTGGGAGTAGTGGTGTTGGGGGATTAGGGTTTAGGATTCAGGGGTTCTGATCCTGAGAGTCAAGGCTTGGGGTCGAGGGTTTGGGGCCCGGGGGTCAGGGCTCAGGGTCGGTGCCCAAGGCCCCAAGTTTGGAGTTGAGGTCCAGAACGTCATTGCATCTACTGTCACCGATTCTAGCCTTTCCACATTCACTAATACTATTATTTTTAAAACCGCAATTGAACACATAAAAATATTTAAAATAAAATTTTTTTATATAAATGTTTTCACTGAAATAATATTTTAATAAAAATATTTTACATCAAAATAAATAAAATCTTATTATATATTTAATTTTTTATTTATTAAAAATACTACATAAATAATGGGATATGATACTTTGAAAGTCTAATGGGATATGATACTTTGGGCACGTCACGAGGGCCACCGCAACATTAAAACAATTTCGAAATCATTGTACGGTAAACGAGGATGATGGAGTTTTCTTGAATTGCCACTTTTACGTTCATTTCGGTTTTTTAATTTTTTTTATTTATGAAATTGAGTTTTTAAATGAATTTGTTTGGTATTATAAAAAGAAAATTTTAAATATTAGCCTTTTTTTAGACTTTATAAAAGATTTAGTTTAGCAATTTTTATTTTAAGAGATTTAGTCGTATTAAATTTAGAATAATTATATTATGTCTAATTTGTTCTTATTTAAGAGTTAATCTTTCCTGTTTTAAATAAGTGAAAAAATTCAAATGATACATTTATCAAGTCATCATAATTGTTGGGAATGAAAAGTAATATATTTTTATTTAACTAATATCTCAATTTTATGAACTGGTAAATGTATCACTGTTTACCAAAAAACAAATCAATCTCATTTGAAAGAGAAAATTCTTTCAAGTATCAAGCGATTGTTCTGTATCCTATGTCGTGTTTCAAAATTTTGTCAGAAAATCATAAATGATGAGATCAAAAGCAATAAAACCTAAATTTTATTATTTGAAAGGTGAGCCAATTATAAAGACTACAATTTACTCCTATAAATTAGAATAAAAATTACAAAAAAAATAAATAAAAGACAAAAGAAAAACAAGTGATTTTTCGTGATGTGTAAATGTGTTACAATACTTACAATACTAATATTTATAGAAAATTTCATAAATAATTTCATGCAACAGCTATTAACTTTCCACTACTTGAACATGTCTCTCCCACTACTTGAGCATGTAATTTTTTCTAACTGCTGACGCCACTTGTCATTATTAAACATATTTAATATGGGCATTTTAAAAACATAATTAATTTTTATTAAGTTTTTATGAAATATTGTAGGCTATTAAATAGAAAATAATATTCTCGATGGAGAATTGTTAATTATGGTATAAACAATGCCCCTACTCATTAAGAATGAGAGTTATTAAATTCTTAAAGAATTATACTATTACAGTAAAGTAGAATTTTTAATAGTCTTAAATAGCTAAAATAATAATTTTTTAATACATAAAATCCAAACTCAACAAGGAATTTTTATTTTTATTATTCTTTTTATACTTCTTTGGTCTATTGAGTTTTACTTTATCTGTCGATGCTATGTAGACCATGAAAAAGAAAACCACCGTTCAACAGGCCACATCATTTCAACATGTATTATTTCTTTATTTTTTTATTTTTTTGGGTTGACTCCGTCGAAAAACAAGTCTTAATAGGAAAAATTCTTTCTATGGATCTCTACTAATTGGGTAATTTGAGCCTTGACAAGCAAAAGACAATATAATATTTTAATAAATTATAAAGCTACAAGCTAGTAATAAAACCACAAGGTATCAACACCCTTGTTCTTACCATCTGTGATATAACGTCAACCACAATTCTAGCTCCGACGATGTAAGCCTCCACATGCTAACTTCTCTACTCAACCATTAGACATGAACATTGTCGCTCGACAGAAAAATCGATGGAGCAACCGATCATTCTTTGTTCCAAATCGACTGGCCAACATGGGTTTTTTTTTAATAATTCCATTTAGGAACAAGTTGAAATAATTCAAACTTCGACTTGAATTTTTTCCGTTGAAAATATCGACATAAATTTCTTTTTTTTTTCTTTTTATTTTGGTCAATTTGAAAAAACGAAAATTCTTCTTTCGAAGTTTATTATTATTTTTTTCTTTTGTTGCTATTCTTTGGTATTATATTTTGACAACATAAAATTTAATTCAGCCATTATTGGCTCGAGAAACTGCCCATAGTCATTCGAAGGTTAAAACAATACAAATCTTGAACAATTTTACTTTTTTCTTCGTTATTATCCATTATTTGTTGGCTAAGTACGAGAAAATTTTTTAAAAATTGGTCAACCTTTGTTTAGGTTGTTTAATTTCGCTATTGGTTATTATTTGTTAGCCAACTACATGAATTTTTTTTTGAAAATTGTTGAATTTGTGTTATAAGTTCTTCAATTCTACAAGAATCAACCTGTTGTTTAGGTTGTTCAATTATAAAAGAATCAACTTGTGATCTAAGTTGTTTAATTATATAAAAATTAACCTGTTATTTAGGTTGTTCAATCCTATAAGGATTAACTAGTAGTGAAGGAGAATACACAACGTAAAGAGAATTATAATACACTGGTAATGTAAAATGATATATCTCGTTATGAGAATTATAATAAATTGGTGATGAAGAATGATTCACCTCATAAAAAGGATAATAACATATCTGTTGTTAGTAATCCGTTATGGGAACTACTGATGCATATGTTGCTCCATATTTATAGTCATTCATGGCTCTCCGTACTGCTGCCATCATCTCTATTTCTTCTAACTTAATACGATGTTCCACTAGGTTTGCTAAAATTTGTTTACCAAAAAACAAATTAAATTTTCTTTGAAAGAGAAAATTCTTCCAAGTATCAAGCGATTACTCTGGGTCCTATGCCGTGTTTCAAGATTTTGCCAAAAAAATCACAAATGGTTAGATCAAATGTAATAAAACCTGAATTTTATTACTTGAATGGAGAACCGATTACAAAAACTATAATCTACTCCTATTAACTATAATGAAAATTATGAGAAAAATAAATAAAAGACAAAAGAAAAACAAGCAATTTGCCGTAATCTGTAAGCGTCTTACAATGCTTACAATACTAATATTTATAAAAAACTCTATAATTAACTTTCTGCAGCCGCTATTAACTTTCCACCACTTGAACATGTCTCTCTCACTACTTTAGCATGTAATTTATTCTAACCGTTGGCACCACTTGTCCGCTGACGCCACTTGTCATTGTTAAGCATATTTAATATGAACATTGTAAATATATAATTATTTTCTATTAAACTTTTATAAAATATGGTAGGTTATTAAATAGAAAATAATATTTTCAATAGAGAATTGTTAATTGTGGTGTAAACAATTACTTATCGCATGTGACTAAAACTATGTAAAAAATTACTACAGAACTAAAATTCTATTATTAGTTGATAATAGAACTTATACAAAAATTATTCCTATAAAAATTCATCATTATCAAGAAAAAAATTTATTAACATTGGAAATAATCCATTTTTTGTTCAACTTGTGCAGGCAATAATTACATTTCTCATAAATATAATAAGATAAAATTGACATTAAGAACAATAGAGTATGATAAACTGGACATGTAATTGGGAAGAATATTTTACTTTAAGAAATCGAGAATTTTTTTTTCTCATATAAAAGCTCAAATAAAGTGTATCGACTCCAAAATATAATTCAATTGTTCAAAAGTTTTTTTGGTTGGTTGTTTTTACATCAACTAATTAAGAGAATTTATACACATTTTTAATTTTTATTCAAATAATTTGTTTTTTTAAAAAAAATTTCCTTTTCCTAAAAAAATGCAGAATGCAAGCATAAAAGAGAAAATAATGTTTGGGATGGTTTTTTTTTTTTTTTAATTTTAAATATAGTTTTATTTGATTGGTCATTTTTTTGGGGATAAATTCAATTTTAGAGAATGACGGGGATTTTTAGTCTTGGGATTATGGTCTTGTTTGGGTTAAATTGTGCGATTTTTGTTTTGTTTTTGGGACCATTTTTTTTTTATCTCTCAGTCAATTTTTTTTTATTTTTTTGATCATGATTAAATAAAATGAATAAATAACAATTGTGACTAAAAAATAAAAAATAAAAAATTCAATAAAAACAAAAAATAAGCAACATAAAATACAGCTTATTGGGTCCGATTCGTAACTAGCTTAAAAGCTAATTTTTTTGAGTTTTTAGCCAAAAAATTAAATTGAGTTCAAAGTAGTTTGTTTGGTAATTAACTTTTAAGTTAATTTTTTTGAAGTTGGTTGTTTGGGTAAACAGCTAATTTTTTTACTTTTTTTTCAAATTTGACATTTTTACCAATTTATGTATTTAATATTAAAAATTATATGTAGTTTAAAGTGGTAGTAAATAAGTTATGAATAAGAAATATTTTTGTATTTTAAAAGTGGTGTGAGTTGATTTGAATATTTTGGGAGTTTGTGTTTTGATTTGATTTTTTAACTTTTTAACTTTTTGACTTTTTTACCAAGCAGGCAAAGTTAATTTTTTGCGTTTTTAGCTAAAAAGCCAAAAAAGCTAAGTTGTCAATTAGGGCCTCTTATTTTAATTGTTTTTGTGTGCTTTTTGAACTATATTTTCATATTTTGATGGAAGGAGTTCAATAAATATAATAGTTTGACTAAATAAATTAAAAATAAAAATAAAAATAAAAAAAATAAAAAAAATAAATAACTCACTATCTCATGCAGGACATATAACTTGGTGGGATACATGGTTGAGAAAAACAAAATTATTCCTACAATTACATCACTGCTCCATCAAAGACGAGTTTATATTTAAGAGTATTTTTTATTTATATTACTATATTTTTGTTTAGGATAATTTTATTTACTTAATTTATTTTGTTATTTTCATTTTTAGTAAAAAAATTTTATTGTGTAGTTAAACTATTATATTCCTCGACTTCTCTGGTTAAAATGAGTCGTATACGTAAATTTTTTAATATTTAATATTGCTTATTTTTATTTTTAATAAATTTTTTTCATTTTGTTTCATCAATTTTTTTTTAATTTTTAGTTTATTTCATTAAGATAATTCAAAAAATAAAAAAAATTTAGTCAAAAAATAAAAAATTCAGAAAAAAAGAAGAAGCAAGATCTCTAAAATACACAACAATTTAGTTTTTTTCAACCAAACATGCCCACGATTTTAAAAGTAAAAAGCTGTACACGCTGACTCGAACTTGCCAAACCAGTCAGTCATCGACTGGTTCATGAATCAAGCGACCAGACCAGGGCCGATGCAGGGTTCATCGAGCGACGCCGACGCACGCGGCACGGTGAGCAACGCCGACGCATGGCGACTTGAGAGTCTGAGACTTCGAGCAACGCCGACGTGGCGACGCGACGTACGGAGACTTCGAGCGACCGGCGGCGCGGCGACGCCGTGTGTTTGATTTTCGCCGCAGCGCCGCTTCAGAGAATCAGGTTTGTGTTTCATTTTCGCCGCAGAGCCGTGTGTTTGATATTCGCCGGTTCAGAGAATCGATTTTGGCTCTATTTCGCCTCTTCAGTTCGTGTTTGATGTTCAAAACTAGGGCATGGATATTAAATTTTTTTAAAAAATTGGGAGCCTTAATTTTTGCACAAATTTAGAGGTCCAAAGCCGGGCTTTACACCAACGCCGGCCCTGCCAGTCGATCGCCACAGATTCTGTAAACAAGTTTTCCCACGCAAGAAAATCCTCATCATTATCTTGATTCAGTTTGGGAAAGACCAATGAGTCTTAAAAAATGGAAAGTTTTCAAACCATGCAACGTTTCTGACGGCTGTTTGTTCTGATCCTAACGTTCTTAAAAAATGGAAATACTTTTGGGCCAACCAAGAGTATTTTTCCACCAACCATATTTTTTAGAACCGAGTATGTCTTATGTTGAGCCAACCAAGAGTACGGTGCTGTTGGCTAGCTCAACCATATTTTTTTGATCATTAACTAACATTTCATACAATGGCTCAAATCTAAACAAAGCCCGTAGCGTTTACCAATTTCGCCATATCCTCCACCTTGTTTTCAGGAGCTGGACGGAGAGGATGCGAGACTTGTAGATTACTCTGATGTGATAGCTGGAAGAAGCACAGGCGGTCTCGTGACTGCCATGTTAGCAGCTCCAAACGAGAACAACCGTCCTCTTTTTGCTGCCAAAGACATCAAACTTTTCTATCTTGACCACGGTCCGAAGATTTTTCCGCAAAAGAGGTAAATGACATTAATTTCATTGCCTCTTCATCACTCGATTTAATGTATATATCTAACTAATGGACGGGAATCTATTTTGTTTCGATGGCAGTGGCATATTTGGATCAATCACAAGTAAATTGAAGTTGTTAGCAGGGCCCAAGTACAATGGGAAGCACCTTAACCGGATTATAAGGGAGAAGCTTGGAGAGACTCGGTTGCATCAAACCTTGACCCACGTTGTCATTCCAACGTTTGATATCAAGAATTTGCAGCCAACCATTTTCTCCACTTATGAGGTTTCTCTTGTGAACTTGATCAATTTCCTTTCTTTCTAGATTTGTGGTTTATTATTGAGAGCTGTGCAACGTGAACAAATAATCGATCACTGATTAAACACAAACAAAAAATAAGGGAAAGAAATACCATTCGGGTAATATTTCCAAAGGAGTTGCAAATGCATCTTATATTTTTCCAACCTAATGCAGGTGAAGAAATCCCATTATTTGGGTGCTTGATTGTCCGACATATGCATCAGCACATCGGCGGCTCCAACTTACTTTCCAGCTTATCACTTCAAGAACCAAGATGAACAAAGGGCGTGTTTGGGAATTCAACTTAATCGATGGTAGTGTAGCTGCAAATAATCCGGTATGATTATTCTTTGAAGCATTAAACTAACAGCAACTTCAACAGTCTCTTTTAGAAAAATTTGTTAGTTATTTTAATTAATTATTATCAGTTTTTAAAGTTCCAACCACTATAGGAAAAGGGATTTTTATCCGGGTTTCTTTAAATACCGGTAATAAGACATTAAAAATGCTGGGAATTAGAAGATGTAAGACCGAATAGTAAAATAATGCCGTTGTTTTATTTAAGATTTATAGGATTTTTAAATAAGCGCTGCTAATTCCTTATTTTTAAAACCAGATTTAGTAAAAAACTGCAGGAAATATTAGTTTTATCTGGGTTTTTTAAGAACGCGGCAAATAAATGCAGGAAAAAGTAAATTTCGTTGTAGTTAACATGCTTTCTAAAGTGCTCTCGAGTTTAGCTAGCTAAATTTAACTAGTTGTTCTTCAAATTATATGAAGAGTAATATATACAGTAATGCTAAAAATTTAAATGATTAGCTAAAATAGAAAGTAATGTTAAAATTTTGAATGATTAGCTGAACGATTTTGAAAAAAATCAACTTTAAAAAGCAAACCAAACTATTGCAACTAAGCTTAATTGATTCATGGTTGGGTACGCCAAAAGGTTTCAGGCTTTGGTGGCGGTTAGGCAAGTGACGAAACAGGTGTTTGACGAAAATCTGGATTTCTTCCTGATTAAGGCCATGGACTACGACCGCTTTATGGTGATTTCGATTGGCATCGGCTCTTCCAAAGGGGAATAGAAATACACCCCCAAAATGGCCGCCGAGTGGGGCGTCTTGGGGTGGCTTCTTCACGGCGGTTCCACCCCCTTGGTGGACGTCTTCACCCAAGCAAGCGCTGATATGGTTGATTTTTACATATCTGTGGTTTTACAAGCCCTCAATTCCGAAGGAAATTACCTTCGGATCCAAGTAAGCGTTCAATTTCATGCATGGATTCATTGGATTCTACTCTTCCTT
>JAULJZ010197880.1:0-20057 GCA_032270985.1 Heliamphora pulchella
GAGTCTGTAAAGCAAAATTTGGAGTGGCTGCTTGATCGCTCACCTGCCCGCTCGAGTGAGCCCCAGGCGTTTTACTTGGAATTAAATTCTACTTACTTGGGGATTAATGATCTATTTAAGGGTCATTAGGGATACACGAAAATCACTTTGAATATTAAAAAATACAGAACTTCAAGACCATATCAGAGAATTGTTCATGTTTCCAAAAATTATCAAAAATTATTTGAGAGAAAACCTTAGACGGTACTCTAAGTTTCAACGGAAGATTCTGCCGGAGAAGCTGTTACGAGGATTCGTTGCAATAAGAATTAAGAGGAGAACAGCGAACGAGAATTCGGCATACAAACATAGAACTAAAAGATTGATGAGTCGATCAAAGAGTCTGTAAGTTGTACTGTAACTGTTCAATTGGTTAGTGTTTGATTTACCTAAATTAGGATTAGCCCCGTGATTTTTTACCAAAGTTGAGTTTTTTCACGTAAAAAATCTCGTGTGTTGAGTTTGGATGTTTGATTCTTTACTTTTTCCATTCCACGTACGCTCGAGTAGACCATTGGCAGAGATACGAATATGTTCAGTAGCAGTCCAGCGCTCAAGCGGCCCCTATGAGCGCTCGAGCGGACAACTGGCAGAGACCATATTTTGGCCAGAAACCCAGCACTCAATCCAAATCTTTTTCCAAAATTTGTGCTATCTGGGCTCGTAAGTCTAATTTGAAATGTCATGTAATTCACATCGCCTTAAAATTTCAAATTTTTTTCATGTGATATTTGGACAGCAGTTGTTCCCGACATATGTCAGGTGATAAGTCCCAATTTTCTAGTATCGAACCATATGATGGAGGACCAGTCACATTTGGAAATGGAAACTCTTTCAAGATTATTGGGAGAGGATCCATTAACTCTTAAAGGCTTTCCAAATTAGACAATGTCCTTCTTATAGATGGTTTGAAAGCAAGTCTTCTTAGCATCAGTTAGATGTACGATACACACCATGAAGTTCATTTTACGAAAATCGAATGTTTGATTTTAGATAAAGCAAGTCTTCTTATAGATGGTGTTTGAATTTCTGACAATCGCTATAGAATTTTTCCTAACACCAATTTAACATGTCATTCAGCCAAAATCGATGAAACTGAATTGTGGCATCATCGTTTGGGTTACATGAATTATAAGAACTTATCCAGGTTTGCAAATCTCGAATTGGTTAACGGCATTTCAAAGTTGAGCAGTATTTCAAAAGTTGTTTGTGGACCGTGTCAACTACGTAAACAAATTAAAATCCCGCACAAGTAATTAAATCAGCTTGCAACCCAGTACCATCTTCAGCTTCTTCATATGGACCTTATAGGACCTACTAGAACAGGGAGTATAGGCGGTAAGAAATATATTTTTCTTGTTGTGGATGACTTTCTAGGTTTACTTGAGTGAATTTTTTAAACGAAAAATCTGACACATTTGCTGTTTTCAAATATCTCTGTCTTAAGTTAAATAATGAACAAGAAGGGTATAATCAACACATCACAAAGATTCGATCAAATCATGGTAGAGAATTTGAGAATTTAGAATTCTCAAATTTTTGTGATGAACAAGGGATCCAACACGAGTTCTCAGCTCCAAAGACACCACAACAAAACGGCGTCGTGGAACAAAAAAATCGGGTGGTACAAAAGATGGCACGAGTCATGCTTCATGATAAAAATGTTCCGCTCAAATTTTGGACCGAGGCTGTAAACACCGATTGCTACGTGATTAATTGGGTGTATTTACAGCCAGGCACAAAAACAGACTGCATTTGAGTTGTGGAAAGGTAGAAAGCCTAATGTGAAATATTTTAGAATTTCTAGGAGCAAATGTTATATATTAAAAGATCGTGAACAATTAGACAAATTTGACTACAAAAGTGATGATAAGATATTTATTGGCTATTCCATTAATAGTAGAGCTTATAGAGTTTTTAATTTATGCACTTCTACTGTTATGGAATTTATTAATGTAATCGTTGATGATACAGGAACTACTGAAGCGACATTGATACCGAAAGCAGATCAGACTGATTCTCAGATACTTGAAGATCCTGTTCAACACACCTTCCCTAAACAAATAGTGGATATGAGTTCTGACAGTGTGACAGCATTAGAGGAGCAAGCAGCATTGGAACCCTCCTCACGAGTTAAGCTAAATCATCTATTGGAACAGATAATTGGAGAGCTAACAAAACCAATGATGACACATTGACAAATGCAAAATCAGGTAAATTAAGTAAGTCATTTGTGTTATGTGTCTTTGACCGAGCCAAAAAATGTGAAAGAGACTCTGACTGACAATTGTTGGAAGAATGCTATGCATGAGAAACTCGAACAATTTGTTAGGAATGATGTTTAGGAGTTGGTGCCTAGACCTGAGAATGTTAATGTCATTGGCACTAAGTGAATCTTTAAGAACAAATCTGATGAACAGGGCATTGTAGTGAGAAATAAGGATAGGTTAGTGGTACAAGGGTACACACAAGTAGAAAGAATAGATTTTGATGAGACATTTGCACATGTGGCCAGATTAAAATCTATTCGCATTCTCTTTGCTGTGGCTTGTTTTCTAAATTTTAAATTGTACCAAGTGTATGTGAAAAGCGCTTTTCTAAATGACCAGTTGAAAGAAGCAGCCTATTGTGGCGCCGAAATTTTGGGAGTTTTTAAAAAATGATCAAAATAAGAGAATTCAAAGATATTTAAAAAAATACTTTAATACCTTGAAAATCAAATTTTAAAAATCCTATTTTTTGTTGAAAATAGAATCGTCACTTAGTTTTTGAGAAAAACTAAGAAAAATAAAAAATGACTACTGATCTTGAAAACGTTAACCAAAAAAAGAGGGTTCGGGGGCTAAAGTACGAATCGAAGAAAGTGTTAGACACCCCGTTCGCTGAACCGTAAGGTTGGCCTCTACTAATCATCATTGATTCTTTAATAAAATTTCCCAAATGCATGCAAATAAAAAAAATAGAGGTGAAGAGAGAATATCCAAAATCGAATAATAAAATACATAGCATACGTATATAGAACGCCAAATAAAACAAGTATCGAAAGAAAAATTCTAAGTCTTACGGCATTCAATTTTTAAGTAAAGGATATATGGAGTACATGCGCATGCAATTTCACTAAAATAAACTAACTATCATAATTTGCATAATAGAACAGAAAAATGCTAGAAATTGTTAAAATTACCTAAATATGAATTATTACAAAATAAGCTAAACTATTCTAAGCATGATTTCAAAAAAAGTGACTAAAACATATATGTTATCAAAATAAACTAAGTTAGCATTAACATGGTAAATTAATAAAGATATAAGAAATGTAAAATAAAATATGCATAAAAATCCTATAAAAAGAAATTTTTCAAAAGAAATTTATACTTAAAAAAAAGGGTTAGGAAATGCTATTAATAAAAGAAAATTTAATTATTCACATTTTGTATTTTAAAAGAGGTAAAAGAAAATAAAAAGAAAAGAAAGAATAAAAGAGAAGGAAGTTACACTTAAAAAATATATATATTGCTTAAGAACCTTTTTATGATTTTTTGAGTTTAATGAAATAAAAGAAAAAGAAAGATAAAATAAGTGCTAAAAGAGAAATTATACTAATATTGAAATAAAAGAAAAAGAAGAGAAAATAAATGTTAGTAGAAATCAATGCTAGTGAAGAAATTTTTAAACTATCATTAAAAGGAAAAAAAAATAGAATAGAACATTAAAAGAAAAATAAAACTATATTACAAAAAAAAGAAAGAAAAAGACATGCTAGCATTAAATTATAGATTAACTAATATAAAAAAAATACTAAATGAAACATTATAAGGTAGCTAATATTAGAAGAAGAAATTATACTAATATTGAAAGAAAAAAAAAGAAATAGAAAATGAAAGTTAGAAAAGAAATATTAAGCTAAAAAAAATAACATGGAGTATTAAATTATTGTTACAAGAAAAGAAAAAAAATAAAATAGAGTGTTAGTAAAAGAAAATTAGACTAACTAAAAGAAAAGAAAACAAAACAAATGCTAGAACATTTGATTAACATAACGAGAAAAGAAAAAAAAAAAATAAAATACTAGAATTAAATGGGTGTAATATTGACAATTATAATCATTTTCATGTAAGTACTTGGATTATAATAACAATGACATTGTTAGTCATATTGCTAAATTATATTAGCACTATTTAATGATGATTTAATAAGCTTAAGTGTAAGTGAACAAATAAACAAAACAAGTAAGCTAAATAAGCTAAAACTTGAATTCAAATATAAATAAAGTAATTATAAGTAATGCAAAAACATAATAAAGATGACACAATTAAATTAACTCGATCACTCCAAAGAGGTAGAAAATGGAGTTATAAGGGCCGGGGATCCTAGCAAAGTACCTGAATTGTTAAGGAATTCTCAAGTCGGGGAATGTGCTTCAATGGTCCAATCCTCGGATGGTGATCCCAAGCTAGGGTTTCGATGTAGGCATCGGAGGTTTGAATATCGGTATTTTGACAGAGTTTCGACGTCGGGGCTCGAAATTACTCGGCGACTCGGCAGAGTTTCTCTGTCATGAAAATGTACGCTGAGGTAAAGTATTTATAAAATTCTTCAACTAATGAGATGCTGCCACATTTTGGAACATGTCAGGCCATTTGGAGGTGGCGGTCGCCAGGTTGGAAGTGGCGGTGGCCATATATAAAATAAGTTCCGTAAGATTCTATTAGCGGTCGCCAGGTTGGAGGTGGCGGTCGTCACTTTTGGCTAGGATTTTCAATAGGTTCTATTGACGATCGCCGCAATGGGCATGGCGGTCGCCTCATTGGGAATAGATTGCATAGCAATTTATCGGTGGTTTCAACAAAATTTCATTGGTTTGAAGGTTTTAATGATTGGGTTCGAATACCGATATTGTATTATTTCTCGAGGATCGTACTGAGACACTATTCTAGCTATTTTCATCATCGAATTCACCTAAAATTGGACGGGATCAAATTGGGGTGTCTACACTTATGTTGAACAACCTAAGGGCTTTGAGGATCCTCACTATTCTAATCACGTATACAAGCTCAAAAGAGCGTTATATGGGCTAAAACAAACCCCCCGACCATGGTATGAACGTCTAACCACCTTCTTGGTTAACCACGATTTCCTCAAAAGAAGTGTGGATAAGACTATTTTCATTAAAAGGGACAAGAATGAAATTTTGGTTGCACAGATATATGTTGATGATATTGTGTTTGGTTTTACTTGTGAATCCCTTATCCTTTCATTTTCTGAATGCATGCATAGGAAACTTGAAATGAGTATGATAGATAAACTAAATTACTTCCTAGGTTTACAGATTAAACAGTCTGATAATGGGATCTTCATTTTACAGTCAAAATATGCTTAAAGGCCTATTTAAGAGGTTTAAACTGAAATCTACTAAACCTATTCGAACCCTATGAGTATATCTGTAAAATTGTTAAAAGATGAAAAAGATAAAAATATTGATCAAACTATGTTCAAAAGTATGATAGGGAGACTTTTGTATCTCACAGTCAGTAGACCTGATATTGCTTTCAGTGTAGGTATTTGTACATTCTATCGGTCTAATCCAAATGAATCATATTTAACTTCTGTTAAAAAAATTATTCGATATGTGAATTCTACTGTTGAGTTTGACATTTGGTTTTTCAAAGACACTAACTTGAACATTATAGGTTTTTCTGATGTTGGATGGGCTGGATGTGCAGATGATAGAAAAACCACATCAGGAGATTCTTTCTACATTGGTAACAATTTGATTTCGTGGCACAGTGAGAAACAAAATGCATTGTCTACAGCCGAGACTAAGTATATTACTGCTGGTAGTTGTTGTACTAAGTTACTGTGTGAAATAAATGCTCTCAGATTATGGTCTTATCAAAGAGTCAGTGATTATCTATTGTGATAATATTAGTGCTATTAACATTTTAAAGAATCATGTTCAACACTCTAGGACTAAGCACATAGATATAAGATATTATTTCATTCATCAGTTAGTTGAGGATAACATTATCACTCTTGAGTACATTGACACTGAAAAACAACAGGCTAGTCTGTTTACAAAACCTTAGGAAGCACTCCGATTTGAGTTTATTAGGAAATCAATTGGCATTGGTATTTTGGACTAAGGGTTTTTTTTTTGTCTTTTTTCTCCAGCTGTGTGCTCACCTGCCCTCTTGAGCAGGTCCCAGGTGTTTTAATTGGAATTAAATTCTGTTTGCCTAGGAATTAATGATATATTTAAGAGTCATTAGGAATGCACGAAAATCACTTTGAATATTCAAGAATACAGAGCTTCAAGATTATATCAGAGTATTGTTCGTGTTTCCAAAAATTATCAAAGATTATTCGAGAGAAAACCTTAGACGTCGTTCTAAGTTCCGACGAAAAATTCTGCTAGAGAAGCTGCTACGAGAATTCGTTGCAGTAGGGAATCAAGAGGAGAACGGTAAACGATAATTTGGCATACAAGCTTAGGACTAGAAGATTGTGGAGTTGATCAAAGAGTTTACAAGTTGTATTGTAACTGTTTATATGATAGTGCTTAATTCCTGGATTTGGTAGTCCCGTAATTTTTTATCCATTGGGCTTTTTCACATAAAAATATTCTGCGTGTCGTGTTTTTTTCTTGTTATTCTTATTTCGTAAATGTGATTAATTAAGTCTCTAAAATATTATTTTCTAATATATTAAAAAAATTCATATTTTTCAACTACAGTCTTAAATCATTTGCACAGATAAACTTTTTGGATATTAAGATCCAAAATGAAAAAGTGCAAAAAAAAGTGATTAAAAAAAAGTGATACTTATTTCGTAAAAATCATAACACCGAAAATGTATCAAAGCTGAGTGGTTCACCGGAGCTGCTATGTGTTTTAACTTAAGTTATGGTTAACAACTAGTGGGAAAATGAATTTGTGGTTTAATTGGGACAATTGTGATAATGTGGCAATTTCTTGAATTACTTTGTTCGAATGTCGAATTGTGCATTTAATGGAGAATCAATAAATTGGATCTAATATCAATTGGAAAATGAGATTAAATTAGGCTTTAGAAAGGGTTATCAGAATAAGTTGGATTTGATTTATTGAGGCATGATATGAGTGTTAAATTGATGGTTCAAGTGAGAACTTAGAGAATTGTGAAACCACTAACAAACCTCTTGGTTTGCAAGTTTGATTTCTAGAGAACAAATTTGGATCTTTCTAATTGGGTGACATGTAAAGTGGAGATGAGTGAACAATTGTGTTGAACCGATGATTTGATCATTGAAAACCTAAACTTTCAAAAACTTCAGATATGAGATTCGACTCTAATTCATGAAATGGGTAGATGAAGTTATAATATGTAGTTGAGGTTGATACATCTAATTCATTAAAGTATATTTAGTGTTTTATGACTTGTTAGTTTATGTTAGGTGAAATGAAATGATACTCTCGATAAAGAACGTTTGAGAAATTTATAACAGTAACGTGAACGTTGCGACATGAAAAAGAAGAATATATGCTAATGAACATTCTAGCTAAATGGAAGGATAAGAAGATGAAACAGTGATGAACACTTGATGAGAAAGGGTGACACATGATTTGAGATATGTGATATTAATTTGAAAATGGTGTAACATAATAATTAATTGATTAATGTGATTTGCGTACTCGAATTGGAATCAACCAACTGCATGGATATGAATAAGGATGTTTGTTGACGGTATAAGGAAAATTTAATGAAATGGTTAAAGAAGTTGAGTTTTTATTTGGAATTCCATGAAATCTAATAAGATTTTACGAAAAACCTAGGGTTGATTGAAAAGAAATTGAGAAGGCGTTTATGTTGTGAGCATGAGCATTTGATTTTATGGAGTTTATGAACTCTCTTGTGATGTGTGAACACGTGATGAACAATGAATGCTAGAGATCTTAATACGATGATGAATTTGGTATTCAAACCCCCACAGCTCCAATATTTTGAAAACTAAGTTATGAAAATGGAAGTAACTCAATAAATGGGTGAGTGAGTTACGTACATAACTGATATGATTTGATTGGATGAATAAAATGATAATCGTGGTTAAGAAATGCTAAAATTTAAACTTGGTGAGATAAATTGATGTAGTTGGAGACATGGAAGAAATTGTGAAATTCTTGATATATGTTGGAAATGCTTTATGAAACGGCTTAAGCTCATTAAAAGGAAAGTTGTCGTACACTAAGAGGAGATTATGAAATTTAGTTTGGGACAATGATGGTTTGATGAAAATGTGTTTGAAATCGATGATATTGAATTGAAAGGTGAAATAATGCAACGAGTAAAGAAAATGGCTGAGTATTGGGACGCCTCCCGTAATATTCCTTCGAGAAATTGAAAATGGCTTAGTATCGGGACGCCTCCCAGGGTATTCCTTTGGAAAACTAAAATGGCTTGGTATCGGCCTGGGGTATTCCTTCGGAAAATTGAAAACGGCTTGGTATCGGGACGCCTCCCGGTGTATTCCTTCAAAAAACTAAAAATGGCTAGGTATCGGGATGGCTCCCATGGTATTTCTTCGGAAAATCAAAAATGGCTGAGGATGTGAATAAGTTGGGCTTGAACAGCTCTGCGGTAAAAGACCGAAAACTTGCGCAAGCTGAGTGTCGTTCCCATCAGGTTAATTCCCGAAAATCTATGCTTTGGATGCTTTGTTCCCTCGGGTGAGGCTTGTAAAACGAGCCAGGGTTTATGATTGGAATATTTAACCTTGTGAAAGAGAAATTAATAAATAATGGAAACCGAGATTTGAAGTGTATGGGTGTGAGTAATTAATGAGAACAAGAGAATGATGGAACTAAAAATTAAAACGACGAAAGTTTGAATTCAGGTTATGTGAGTGTTGATGGCAATATTGTAAAGTATATAATAAGATTTACTTGATAACAATGAAATAAATGGAAAATTGGGCGTGACAAAATATTAGAATGAGGATAGATTTATACCTTCTTGAAAAATTAGAAAATGCGTATGGCATTGCTCATGTATGAAAGTAACTTAAAAAGTGATTGCATTAGGGTATGTTTATTTACACCTCACATATCATGCATCGTATCATTTTTAATAATTATCCTACGAGTTTTGACTCACGTATGTTGAATAAATATTTTACAGGTGCAGATAATAATTAAAAAAAGAGTAATCACAGGACGGGATTCTGAAGAATGTTTGAGAAAGAGAGAAAATTTTTACTTTTTATATAAAGATGTGAATTATGTATATAATTTCAAATTCCATGTATTTGTTTCAAAGTCTTGTATTGCGAAACTTTATGAAAATTATGAGATTGTCATGGATGAATGTAATTAGTTATACGAATTTAGTGAAAATTTATGTATAATTTGATTCTAATGGAGATGAATGCAATAGTAATGAAATGAATATTAATCATTATGGAGTTTAATATGTGATTGTGAATTAAGATTTCAGGCGGTGTCTGAGTATATATATATATATTGTGATTTGAGTTTGACAGAAAAATTTAGAATAGTTTGAAAAATAAAAAAAACTCTGTCGAAATTTTTTTAATTTTATAATACTTAGAAAATTTTGAAGTTGTGAAATCGAGGACTTTTAAGATAAACTAAGTTTAATGATTTCTCCTAAAAAATAATAATTCTTAACATTGAATTAATGAAACTAGGTTGTCTTGTAGGGTTCACGTGCCTCGAAGTTGAGAGCGTGACAGCTTGCCTAGGGATTAATGATCTATTTAAGGGTTATTAAGGATGCACGAAAATCACTTTGAATATTCAGGAATACAGAGCTTCAAGATCATATCAGATGATTGTTCGTGGTTCTAAAAATTATCAAAAATCATTCGAGAGAAAACTTTAGACGGCATTCTAAGTTCCGACGGAGAATTCTGTCAAAAAACTGCTACGAAGATTCATTACAGTAGGAATCAAAAGGAGAACGGTGAACGAGAATTCGATATACAAGCTTAGGACTAGAAGATTAAGGAATCGGTCAAAGAGTTTGTAAGTTGTATTGTAACTGTCCGTATGATAATGCTTGATTTCTGAATTTGGTAGCCCCCTAGTTTTTTACCCATTGAGCTTTTCACATAAAAATATTATGCGTGTCATATTTTTTTTCTTGTTATTCTTATTTCATGAATGTGATTAATTAAGTCTAAAAAATTATTTTTTAATCTATTAAAAAAATCATATTTTTCAAGTACAGTCCTAAATCATTTGCACATATAAACTTTTTGGATACTAAGATCCAAAATCAAAAAGTGCAAAAAAAAAGTGATTCAAGAGGTGGGGCTCAAAAGCAGCCATCCCTTAAAAAATGCATAACTCACTGTTCTACCTTCGTGGACCAGAAAATGTATCAAAGCGTATAACACCGAAAATGTATCAAAGCTGAGTGATTCACCGGAGCTGCTTTTTCAATTGTCAGAAACGAGACATTCCGTTGATCGGAAAAAGTTATTAGTGACACCGCTTGAAGATATTAGATGTGAAAATGCTAACATAAGTAATAAATTTTTTTTATGAAAAACACGTTCGCTTGCCAATAAAAGATTTTTATTTACGGAAATGACGAAGTTGCTTTGACTACAAAATCATGTATGAATGTTCTAATTTTTACCTTCTTTAATCTTTACCCCCATAAAAAAGCAACAAACATGCCAAAAAACAGGAGCTTAAATACAACAGCAATACTATGTACTCAGAAATAAAATTTTTATAAGTACTTAGAATGTGATTTGGATAGTCAAGATTCACTTAAAATATATTTTTATCCTATTAAATATGAATTTTAACTATTCAAATCATATTTTAAATATATTTTTAAATTTTATTTCTAAGTACATAAATGCAAACACCATGAAACCAGAGACTTGAGTGTAACCCAAAAGTTCCCACTGATTGGCCCCGTTTTGTCCCACAGAGAAAAGAGGGAGCTAGACATCTGGCACATGCACAGATCATCATCATCATCATCATCATCATCATCATTTGAAATTCTAAAAACGCATCACACAGAGCTACACTATGAAACTGTCAAAAAGAAAAGAGAAAAGGGCTTTGCAAAAGAAGGGCATCGTCACTTGTTGTGCCGGCGATCCACGCGTTCCAGGCGCACGACGCCCACGACCTTGCCCCCGTCGCCGGAATCCTCTACAACCACCACCTCCTCCACATCACCTGTCTTTGCACCGCCATGCTCGCGTGCCGCGCGGGTCTCCTCCGCAATGCCGGTCGGCATTGTTAGCTTCTCCTTCAGAGCTTCCTTCACGCTGCCAATGGCACTAAATATGTTTTTTGTTGCCGCAGTTCCCCTGCCAATTCCCACAATGAACACAAGGGGTTGAACATAAGGAGTTGGGTACATATTGAAGTGCATCGAGATATGAACTTTAATATATTAAAAACAGTTCTGATACGTGCATTTGAACACATGCAGATTCATGTCAATGCACTTGGCATTTTTTCAAAGAAGATGGTCCAAAAAATTCTCTCAAAAATTATTTCATAATTTAAAAATAGATGGATTAAATGAACTTTGAGCGTCTGTGATCTCACACCCCAAGTAAATTTTATCCATTCGTTTATAAATTAAGGGACAATTGGGGACAATTGGTATGTAGTATAGAGTACTACTATTTAGAGTTGTGTTGGAATCATGCACTAATGGAATGGATGGGTTGGCAAGCATAATTCATTCATTTTTAAATTATGAGAGGGACAATTGGTAAGTACTATAATCTAGTTAAGCTTATTTTGAACTCCAAATAGGGCCTACTACAATAATTTCAGCCATTTGATTTATTATATATTCAGTGTATATTATCTATAAAAATATTAAGTTAATTGAATATCGTTAAATATTTGAATCAACCACGTGCTAAAAACAAATGAACGGTGAAGTCTAAATACCTTTTATTTTTTTTAAACAAAAAATAAGGTAGTGTTTAGCATTCCTGTAACTTATATATTATAATTTGTAGCAAAAGTTATGAATATTTGATAAAAATTATAACTTATAATTAAAATTAAAAAAAATTAATTATAACTTAAAGTAATGCTGCTTGAGCCGAACACAAGGGCCTATTTTGAGCACTGAATACACATAACAATGTGTTAATAATGCATGCCGAACAAAAAGATGGTGTGGGTCCAAATCATTGCCCAATCAAGTTGGTCCACATATGTGGACTTCGGCTTGCTCCTTCGGCAGTTGTATCATTTTTTTATAATTTATAACAAAAATTATGCGTGTTTGCTCTTTTGGTATTTGTATTATTTTTTTGTAACTTACAACAAAAGTTATGTGTGTTTGAAAATGTTATAATTTATAACTAAAATCAGTAAAAAAATTACAAAGGCAAACACCCTCTATAGATAAATTTATATCTAAATGAGCTCATTAATTTTAATCGCAAAATTGGTAAAAATCAGGGAGAGGTTTCGGAGTCTCGATCACCTGTCCTCTGCAGTTTCCCTATTGGCCTCAGCTCTCTTCCTGTCTTCTTCCTCGTGACCCTCCTCTCTTAAGCTTAAACTCTTCCATATTCCGTCTGACTTCTGTTGAAATATTAGATTTAGATTGATTAGAATATTAGATTGATTTTATTCTGATTTGATTTTATTCTATTATATCTTTTTATTGTTTATCTCTATTCGCCTATAAATAGGCTATATCTTGTACAGTTTCAATAGACAAAAAATATAGAATTATTTTCTCTTCTCAATTTTGAAGGAAAAAGAGCAAATTTTTTTTATAAAAAGACCCAGTTATAATTCAAGTAAGAACTAAACCAGTAGGAGAATATAAGAATAGTGGAGATGTGGTTTTTAAATTGTGCTCTCATAATTTTAAAAGATCATAAAATGAGTTGTAGAAAAAAAAAATAATGAATATTTTTGAGTAAGAAAAAGAGTGGAGTCCTAATTTGGACTGGAGAAGTCTAGTTTTGTTTGTTTTGAGTTCAAAATAGACCCACTTTGATTATCTGATCCGTTTATTTTATTCTTCTAAATGTATATATTATTACTGTAAAAAATTAACTTGATCGGATATCGGTAACTACCTTAATAAATTATTAAAAAAATAAATTATAAATTTTATTTTATTGTTTATTTATTAAAAAATTAACTTGATCGGATATCGGTAACTACCTTAACAAATTACATATGTGTTAATAAATAAACAATAAATTTGTTAAGGTAGTTACCGATATCCGATCAACTTGCGCTTAGAACAATAAAATAAACGACTCAGATCATAAAAAACGTATCTATTTTTAATACAAAAAAAACAAAAATTTACCTCTCCGGTCTTTTATTAGAACAACAATGCTATGAACCAAAAAAAACCCCAAAAAATTACTCAGAAAGTGATTTAAATAATTAAAATTTTTATTTAATAAGATGTGAAATATACTTTAAGAGAATCTTAACCATTCAAATTACTTTCTAAATAATTTTTTAAATATTTTTTTAAATTCTTAGTATTACTGTTATTAGAATGGAGTGAAGTCATGCTACGAGAAAAACTCACAATTTCAAATTTCGAGAACATTAAATAAGTGATCTCCCGTATAGCTATCAATACAGCAAATAGTATTGACCTGATAAATTTTAATATATCCAATAGTATCAACAGTAAAAATATAGTACAAATGGAAATCTAAATCAATGTTCTAAATTGTGAAAGATGTATTGAGATCGGTGATACCGTTATGTATTGATAGATATCGAATAATATCAATTAATACATTAGTAAAGATTGATATCAATCAATATAATACAATACATAATGATTGATATTTAAAATATTAATCTAAATACTTCAGGAAAAACCATGTACAGATCTTAGAACATTTCGAGCATCATCATAAAAAAATAATAATAATAATAATAATAATAAAATAGACTTTGTTCTTCTATAATATGAACTTCTGTTCTCTTTCATGTTGTTCCCAACCAAGAGCAGAAATCAGAGACGACTCACCTTGGCGGCCTCACCAGTCTCCGCTGCCTTCTCCTCCGTTTCTTCTTTCTTACCAATCAAGAAACCCATAGCCCTTTTCGCCGTATCGACCGCCGTATCCTTCAGCTCCGCAATCTTTCCGACGGTAGTCACCTTCCCTTCTTTCGCTTTCTCCGCTGTGTAATCCTTATACTCGCCGGCCTTCTCCATTGTCGCCTCCTTCCCTTCCTTCGCTTTCTCCGCCGCCGCGTCCTTCATCTCATTCGCCTTCTCCACCGCGTAATCTTTGTACTCGCCGGTTTTCTGCCCCGCCTTGTCTTTCGCCTCCCCGGCCTTCTCCGCCGTATAATCCTTATATTCCTCCGCTTTTCCCTTCACGGTCTCCTTTGCCTTCTCTGCCTTGTCCGCCGCGGAATCCTTCGTCTTCCTCGCCTTCTCGGCCGCATACTCCTTTGCTTGCTTCGCCTTCTCCGCCGCAGACTGCATCGTCTCATTCTCTTTCTCGGCCGTGTAATCCTTGTACTCTCTGGCCTTCTCGGCCGCAGTATCGGTGACCTCGCCGGTTTTCTCCTTCGCCGCCTCTTTCGTCCCTTCCGCCTCCTCTGCAGCTCTGTCTTTCGCCTCTCTCGTCTTCCCCAAAGTTGCCTCGGCACCTTCCCATCTCTCGCCCGAAGTTTCATCATCTTTGCCGATGACGGCCTCCTTCGCATGCTCCAAAGTTTCGGCAACCGACTTCAATATGGTCCCGATAACGCCGGGCCTTTCATCCGGTCTCTGTTCGTGGTATTCCCGGGTCTGATCAGACTCCGACTCCATTTTAGCTCCTTCTTCATACTCTTTTCTGGTTTCTCTATTAACATCACTAAGCTCTGAAACCGCTGCCCTAGCAGCTGCTTCTGCTCTTTCCTCCTTTTCTTGCATTGATGCCATAACTTTCTCCACCAAATTCACTTTTTCTCTCTCTCTCTCTCTCTCTCTCTCTCTCTCTCTCTCAGATTTTGGAACTTCAGGTTTAAAAGACCGAAGGAGAAACTAGGGTTTTTTAAGGGTGCGAAGGTGAAAGGGTTGATTGGAAAAGATGACACGTGGATGGTGGTTGTTAAATGGATGACACGTGGTGATTGGTTTGTGACGGTTGGTGGACACGTAGGTTAGTGTGATGACGAAGTGTGACACATGGTGGTGCATGCAAAGCTGCATTGAGGGCACGTGACTTGAGTGGAAGAAGGGTGGTGTCGGTAGCCGGTGGGTTCTTGATTGACCCAGACCTCCAAGGTGGCAACGTGGATTCACCAAAAAGTTAATTTTTTTTAAAAAAATAAGTTTTTAAGTTATAACGAGGGTGTTTGGCATTTTTTAAATTAGATAGTAATTTATATGTTATAACTTATGGTAAAAGTTGTGAATGTTTGGTAAAAATTGTAATTTATAATTAAAATAAAAAAATAATTATAATTAATTTTTAGCAGAAATTATGAGTATTTAAAAAAATTATAACTTAGAACTAAAAATTAATAGCAGAAAATTAGAGCTATTTATTTTTGAAAATTCAGTGTGTCTGAGTTAACTTACGCGCATCTCGACTAATTTTGGGGAGATTAATCCCACTGCCTATTTGTGAAAATTTTATTTAAAACTGAGACAAAGTTACGTATGGACTGATTCCAAAAAATTGATAGCATCAAAGAAGTTTAAAACTTGAGAGTGATTGTTTTTTGTCTTAATTTTTTAAGATAAATTTTTTTTATACACATTTTAATCATATTACTTTTTAAATAAAATAACTGTAAGTCTAGAGTACTTTCAATTAAAAGTTAATTCTACTCCACTAAAAATTGATGTCAATATTATAAATATTATAACTTAAAAATAAATAATAATATTATATTAGATATTTTAACAAAAAATCAAATAGAAAAAAATCACTTTAAATAAATTATTTCAAATAGTTTAATTTCTTTTAAAAAATAATTTTTTAAAAGTCAAGTTTTTTATATAATAAGATAAAAAACAAAATAATAATTATACAAAGATAAAAAAAAATAGAATATACGGTTGAGTACCACAACATTATGAAGAGTTGTGAAAAATAATTAATAAGATAATATGAATATTATTAATGATGAAATTACATAATATAAGATTATATATACTATGTTTAATAAGATGATAAGTTACTTAAGCAATAAAATATAATTATTTTTGACAATTGGATGAAATGAGTACATAGTCTAATAAAATTTTATTTCTCATAATATCATATTTCCTATTATATTAATTATTTCCCTATCTAATCTTTTATATAATTAGTAGTGCTATCTATTCCTCTATTTCTATCCCTATTAATAAAGATGATGTATACCAAATTTGTACTAGGTTTTATAATTCTAATATACTATCAATTTTAATTTAATACATAATTATTATAGATACATTATAAGTTTATGTTAATAATTTGTATAGTTCATTTTGTGGCACTCATTGATAAGATCATTTATTCAAAAATTTTAGTTGATCTAGTACCATTAAATGAATTATTTAAATATACTTATTTTAAATAAAATAAACGGTTATTATTAAAATTATATGTACCATTAAATTAAAAATTATAAAAAACTACATCTATAGATATTTAATCATTCTAGTTTTTTATATGGATAATCTTGCCATTGTTCTCTATAAGATAAACAGTTTAAATTATTTTTTAATAAATTATTTTTTAATTTTACTTTTATTTTTAATTTTTCTCTTCAAGTGCGATGATTTCCATTTTTTCTTCTTCAACCCAACTAACCCATTCGAGACGACTTGAAACCTGAGAATGGTGACTGCCTACTAGACTTCTAAACTAAAGAATAGTGTAACGTTTGGACTAAATTTTTATCTTTTTGTTATTTTTCGTACTTTTTAATTTTATTTTTTTATCTTTTGATTAAAAAAAAGATTTTCATATTGTCTCAATGAGATAGACCGAAACAATAAAATAAAACAATTATCAAGATATGTAAAAAAATTCACAAAAAATAAAAAACATAAAATCTGATTTACTAACTTATTTTTTTTGTCTTCTCTAATTTTTTTTTGTATTTTTGTTGAAAATTTAATTTCATAAGCTTATCAATTAGAGGAATTTAAAAAATATAATAATTTAATAAATTAATTAAAAATCACTAAATATGAAGATAAGTAAAATAAAATAACTAAATAAGCAATGAAATCCAACCAACTGGTTGAAGTTTTAATAATCAAGACTCTCAAATATAAACGGTTATTGTGATAAAAAAAAATCTAAAATCACTTGAATAATCACATAAATAACAATCAAGCCCATAAAATCTCCATCCATAGGCTTCCTTTAGTTAGGAGTTTAGAATATATTTAATTGACCGGATTAGATATAAGATTGAATTATATATTTTATGAGATTATATTTTACTTATTTGAATTCAACAAGCGATGGAAGGATTATGCATCCATTAGATTACTAATTTCATAAAATGTGAAATATATAATACTTAAAAGAATATAGTATTACTAATTCATTTATTAATAGTTCCACAAAATTACTTATCAAGTGTAATTATATATTCCCTCATTGAACTACTAGAATTATGTCCTATAGCAGTGGTTATTACCGTCGCTATAGAAGTCTAAAACCACTGCTAAATGTCCCAGCTGTCTATATTAGCGGTTCATAAATCGTCGTCCAAACCGTTAGAAGATACTTGTCGGTGTAGGTTTTTAGAGATGGTTTTTTAAGTCGCTGGTATAGCATTTTGTTTCCCTGGGGTGGATATTGCAGTGGCTATGGTGCTAGGAAAAAATCATGATAACACTTTAGTAATACTCTGTAGCGACGAATTTTAGGCATTGCTATTTCTACCACAAAAATCAAAACCGCTGCTATAAACTATCTTTTAGCGGTGCTTTTAACTACTAGGTAAAAGCCTTTGAACACTCTATGGCAACGAATTTTAGGCGTTGCTATTTCTACCCCAAAAATTAAAATTGCTGCCGTAGCTTGCCCTTTAGCGGCGCTTTTATCTATTAGGTAAAAGCTTTTAAACACTCTATAGTGACGAATTTTAGCCGTTGCTATTTTCACCACAAAAAACGAAACCACTGCAATAACCTATCATTTAGTAGTGCTTTTAACCGCTAGGTAAAAGCGTTCAACGCTGCT
Source organism: Heliamphora pulchella (assembly GCA_032270985.1). Classification (NCBI taxonomy): domain Eukaryota; kingdom Viridiplantae; phylum Streptophyta; class Magnoliopsida; order Ericales; family Sarraceniaceae; genus Heliamphora; species Heliamphora pulchella. Next base: position 18,209 of record JAULJZ010197880.1, read on the forward strand.
AAAATGTTTTTTTTAATGTCACTTTTGGGTGCTGTTAATTCATATTCATATTTCAATTATTGACGAAAATCTTTAGTATTTTTTAAAATTGACACTATAATACCTACTATTACACCAAAGTACATCTTTTATAATATTAAAATTTTCTAATAACTCAAAATTAAAATATGAAATTAATAATAATTTCTAATATTCATTAAACAAACTTTTCATAGTTCAAACTCGAAAGTAAATCAAGTGGTTCAATAAATTTGTCACAACACCCTAATCTAAAAAGTATTATGCTTAAACATAAAAGTATATATTATATTCCATTCTTATAAAGATCTCCACGAATTAGCTTGGTAGATACTTCTACATTGTCCTATTACCTGCAATACAAAATATATAATATAGTGAGATACGAATATTCAGTAAAATAAAGATGGATGAATAAAGTAAATAATCACAATATATAAAACATTCAAATTATTCAAAATTGGAAGTAACAAAATTAATAAAAAGAATGTATCTCGACCGTGACATTCTATTTCATGACTCTCATAAGATGATCTTTGACGTTGTTACGGAGAAGTCTGATCAAATAGAACACTAGTTTCGTCTTGAACCTAAATTAGACAATAAATAACTTACATAAATATACGAAACAAATTTTCATGAAACTTAAGAAAAGCTTAAGCAATTAAGTAAAATCATGAATTACAAATATTTTTAAAATTAAAAATAATAATAACCTGTGAGCTAGTAGAACTATGCAATTGCCTAAGCAAGAATACCATTTGCTCTTTCAATGTGCTTACTTCACCGGACTGAACTTGCAACTTATCTTCTTGTGCTTGTAACTTACGGATCATTTCTTTGTCTCTTGCTCTCTCTTCCTCAAAAGCTACTTTTAACCTTTCAAAATTTTCAAAACCTGAGTCCCTGCTTTTAGGAGTGGACCCAAATCCCAAACCACGAATACGACCATTACGCTCAAGCTTATTAATTACTTGAAAATAAATGTCATTTACTGGCCAAACTATGCATCCATGGGAACTCTCTTCCGAGACATTTGGTATTGATGTCAGCAATTCCTCGTTTTTTTTCTTCAAAAACTCATAATCTTAATTGAATTAATGAAAACTAAAAGGAAGTATGACTAGTTAGCAAAAAACATACTACTTTCTAACTACAAAAAATGATGAACACTTACAATGTTCTCGGCTGTTGTTTCATTAACCGGCGTACCATTTTTCTTTGTATGAGTTGCTATATATAGTTGTGTTCAGTTAGGAGCAACCCCATTTCTTCCTCTTATGTCTAAAAAAGTCAATCTTTATAATAAAAGCATATTATGATAATCAACTTAAAAACGGTTGGTCGGTCAGACGGACGGCGGTGGCGGTGCTCACGAGTGTGTAAAATAGGTCGAATCCACCGTTAGGTAGGTTTTCTCCTGTCCACAAAACTGGGTAACCCTAAGGGACCCTCCCCTTAGTTCAACTCTAGTTTATATATACCTACTTAGTTCCTCAAGAACTTCTAATGTGGGATTAAAGTTACACACTTTTATTAAACCCAACAAAATTCATGTTCAAGCGACGACTTTGAACATCGATTTCTCATTCACCTATTATCGGATTTGAACAAATAAATATATGTCGCTCATCTCCTCGCATTCCGGACCCAACTCAAAATACGGATGGGTCCCACATTTATTTTGGCCCAAAGTTTGCCAAAAATAAGATTATTAAATCTGATTTTAACAACCCATTACATGAATGAGAAATGGCTATAAAACCAATGCATATGCAAATGCAAACATACAATAGAGAGTACAAGCGAAAATCTCCTGTATAGAGATAGG
>JAULJZ010197891.1:0-12610 GCA_032270985.1 Heliamphora pulchella
TCATAAAGATTTTCATAAAATAAAAAATTAATTTTATTAAAATAAAATTAAATACTAAAAACATGATTTTTAGTATATTAACCATAACAGAAACCATGTACAAACACTACATTTCACATAACTCGTCACGACATCCCATACCACACACCCCGGTATGACATCACGTGCCACACACCCGTCTCGACATCACATGCCATGTAACCCGACTCGACATCACATGCCACACAACCGACATGACATCACATGCCACACAACCAACACGACATCACATGCCACACAACCGACATCCCACTCACCCAGATGACCAACAATCTACAAAATAAACCTAACCCGAAGGCCAACTCCAAACCTCCCACAACACGATTTTCATAAACGTTTTCAAAAAACACTATCTTTTCCCAAAACCCCATTTTTAGAAAAAGAACTTCGAACCCAAACACGTCCCACACCCAATGATGTACATACACCACGCATACAACCCCTCGGATCTAACCATGCACCAACACCTCGCATCTAACCATGCGCCAACACCTCAATTAACAAAATCATGTCACCCCCGAGGATGACAACAAAACCTAAACAAACCCCTACGGCTACCACACGACCCACCAAAACAACAAAACAACCCCAACAGCACATCAGTCGACTGTACCCCATAATTCAGTCGATTGAAAAGCTATTGGAAATCAAAAACTCAACACAGACCTAGGCCAGTCGATTGGATCCTCACCCGCAGTCGATTGAATCATCACATTGTCGACCCAGTCGACTGAATCACCCAGTCCAGTCGAGTGGACCACGGTTAAAATGAACCCTAGCTACTGGAACAGCCCTTTCAAACTCGAAATCGAAGCATCTAAACTCCTTTTCGATGCCCTCGGACATACCCAAGCCCAAAACTACTAAGAAACACTAAAAGAAACACTTCGAAAACCCATTTCATCCAATCGAAAACAACCAAAAATGATTTTGAACCAAAACCCAACTTTTTAAAACGTAAATCAATTTTTCATGCATTTTTAAACTGTAAAAACACACGATTACATGTAGGACTTCTTTAAGACATGAGAGTTTAGGATTCTACCTCGTCGAGTCAAAAATTCAATGCCTCGAACCACGTGAAAAAAAAAAAAAACTTTGTCGAAATAAAATATTATCTAGATAAACGCGTAGCCCCCGGTGCTGATAGCAAGGATCAGCTGTCAGATCGTCGAAAACCAGGCCCTAGGCCCCTGAGAAGTTATAGAGAGGGCAAAGCTTTCTAAGGTTTCAAAAGCTAGAGAGATAGAAAATATCTTTTGAAAATATCTAATGCTAGATATATATATATATATATATATATATATATATATTTGAAATTCGCACCACAATACCCAATGGTCCCGGTATCCAACTCAACATGCATATTTAAGCTCGATTATGCATAAAAACACATACAAATATGATATCATAAAAATGAATAATAACGCATCAAAATATTGTAAAAATTAAAATGGATCAGGGGCTTACAACTCTACCCCCTTAAAAATTTCGTCCCCGAAATTCAACACAAGGTCAAAGGAAACGACCCCGTCGATCGCAATCGACACAAGCACGAGTGGTAATCAGCCAAATCACTCTTAGGATACGGTCAAACAAGGTCATGTACTCTAAACAACGGCTAACTACCTCAAAGACATGGGATCTACCAACCCGTCCCAACATCACATCCTCACCAACCGATGTCTCTACACCCAGCACACAACCCACAGAGTTTACCATCACACGCAGCAACTCTACCGTGTCAACCAGTCCTTGGAGGGCATTTGCATCCCCTGCATCAGGGATAGCCACGTCCCTTTGGCCAAAACCACGGCCACGGTCTCGACCATGGCCTCGTCCTCTCCACGTAGACATCACGTCTATATGAAAGCAACTTAACCGCATAAGCTTTCATGCATCATGTTATCCCTTAACACAAAACACATAATCATGCTAACACATAGCCATTCAAGATCATGCTAAATAAACCCCACATATCGAGGAGAGCCGACAAGTGTGACGCGTCAATTTGGATAACCTACTTAGTTTTCTTGCCAGAAAACACGTCGGCCAAACGTATTTTTAACTTGGCTTCCAAGCTTGTTAACCCAAATGCCCGAAGGCAAGACTGATTAATCCTAAGGTTCAAATCCCATACTCACATATACACCTCATTCACATATGTAGGAAATGATCACACTCATGTTAACAAAACATCTAAACACGTGCAATTGAGCACACATAATCAATCTTACACGGTGATGCACCGTCTTCCCACGGCTCTTAAGTATTCGAACCCAGAGCTCTGATACCAAGTTATCACACCTCAAACTCTAAGCCACGTGAAACACCCATAAACAACCACACAAAACGAAAAAGCAACACCGAACCAAATGCTTTACTCTCAAGATAAAAGCATACATACATTAAATATATAGCCATCAGGCTTACATTAAATGGTCCAGAACCAAAACATGTGAAACATACATGATCCAAACAAAACAAAATGAGAAGACTACAGGTCTTCTGCCCCTCCGACTCCTCCGGATCAACCTGCGTGATCGATACCTGAAAAACATTTTAAATTCCACATCGTAAGACAATGCTCAGTAGAAACTAGACAAACATAAAATAAAAGCTAAACTTGCTAATAGAGTAATATGTATGTTAAGACTCACTTGAGCCTCAAAACGAAATGATATAAACATAAATACGATAATGGCCCACATGCAACATAGATATAACCATCGACTCACACGAGCTTCACGAGCCCCAGAAACAGTTCTACAATACTCATGATGATTCATACACAACACGTGCAACCCACACGACGCAACACATGCCGTCCACACAACGTAACACATGCATCTTCTCGGGTTTTCACTGAAGGACCAATGTACGCCCCAACTATTGTATTGTTAACCAGAGTTAACAAATATCGAACCACTTTTCATTCATCGTTAACCAGAGTTAACGTACGCAACACACGCAACACACACATCTTCACGGGTTTTCACCGTAGGACTAATGTACGCCTCTCATTATGCATCTTCACGGGTTTTCATCGATGGACCATATACACCGTAGGACCATATACGCCCCTTATTATGCATCTTCATGGGTTTTCACTGTAGGACCATATGTGCCCCTCATTATGCATCTTTAAAACCAGAGTTTTTACGCACAAAAACATACATAAAACACCACATCTTACAAAATCATGTCACATGCTACACACGCGACTCACGCAACAAATGCATAAATAAAACTAGAGTTTTAATGCACGAAACTGTGTACAAACACTACGTTTCACATAACTTGTCATGACATCCCATGTCACACATCTCGGTACGACAACATGTGCCACACACCTGTCTCGACATCACATGCCACGTAACCTGACTCGACATCACAAGCCACACAACCGACATGACATCACAAGCCACACAGCCGACATCCCACTCACCCGGACAACCAACAATCTACAAAATAAAACCTAACCCAAAGGCCAACTCCAAACCTCCCACAACACGATTTTCATAAACGTTTTCACAAAACATCATCTTTTCCCAAAACCCCGTTTTAGAAAAAGAACTTCGATCCCGCACCCAATGATGTACAAACACCATGCACACAACCTCTTGCATCTAACCATGCACCGACACCTCATATCTAAGCATGCACCATCACCTCAATTAACAAAATCACGTCACCCTGAGGACAACAACAAAACCTAAAGAAACCCCTACGACTACCACACGACCCACCAAAACAGCAAAACAACTCCAACAGCACATCAGTCGATTGAACCCCATAATTCAGTAAACTGAAAATCTACTGGAAATCAAAAACTCAACACAGACCCCAGCCAGTCGATTGGATCCTCACCCTCAGTCGACTGGATCATCACACTATCGACCCGGTCGATTGAACCAGTTCAATCGACTGGATCACAACGAAAAAGAACCCTAGCTATTGGAACTGCCCTTTTAAACTCGGAATCGAAGCATCCAAACTCCTTTTCGACACCCTTAGACATAACCAGGCCCAAAACTACTAAGAAACACCAAAAGAAACACCTCGAAAATCCATTTCATCCACTCAAAAACAACCAAAAATGCTTTTGAACCAAAACCCAACTTTTTGAAACGTAAATCGATTTTTCATGCATTTTTAAACGGTAAAAACACATACGATTACACGTAACACTCCTTTAAGACGTGAGAGTTTAGGATCTTACCTTGTTGAGTCAAAAACTCGACGCCTCGAATCATGCGAAAAACAAACTTCGTCGAAACAAAATTTCGTCCTGATGAACGCATAGCCCTCGGTGTCGATAGCAAGGATCAACTGTCGGATCGTCAAAAATCAAGCCTCGGGCCCCCGAGAAGTTAGAGAGAGTCAGAGTTTTTTAGGGTTTCAAAAGCTAGAGAGATGAAAAATATCTTTTAAAAATATCTAAAACTAGATATTTATAGGCTTGCGAAAATATATATTTTTTTTAAAATTCACACCATAACGCCCAATGACCCCAGTATCCAACCCAACATGCATATCTAAACCCAATCATACATAAAAACACATAAAAACATGCTGTCACAAAAACGAATAACAAGGTATCGAAACATCGCAAAAATTAAAACAGGTCAGGGGCTCACACAAATGGTTGGCTTAATAGCCAAGGTTTTGACATGGGATTTATTTTCTCTAAGGTCTTGACCTCGAATCCATCTAAGTTTTATCAATTATAGTGGAATTGGTTCATATTAAACTTTCCCTCGACTTTTGTGACGCCCTGATTTTTAAAGACATTTTATGTTACAAAAGAACTTATTACTTAATACTTTTCATGAAAATAGCTCATAATTTTCTTTAAAATACATATACAGATTCAGTTATGTAGTCCGAAGAAAAGGAAGACTTTAATATTGCGTCCAACGAAGTCTTTTAATATTGCAACCCATGAGTTACAACAACGTTCTGAGAAACTAAAAATATTCAACCACAAAAGATAAGCTTCTTCCAAAGTTCAAGGTGGGGATTCAGCACTAGGTAAACCATGGTTCGGCTTCGTCCTCAGGTGCAGCGTTCTTGTTGATTTCTTTGTCACCTGGCATAAGATGCCATGAGCTGTGATTGTAACACGCAATTTCGTAGCAATAAAAACTCAGGCCGATTATAAGACAAGAATCTGATTTATAGGCTTCTCAAATCGAAAGTTTGTAAAATGATTCTTTATAGTACAATAAAACAAGTACTAAGTTTTCTTGTAAAAGATTAGAATAAAAGTGAGGGTTTTACTTCCAAAATGATTCTCAAAATATACCATTTTATACTCAAAGGAAGCCCAAAGAGATACCAAACAAAAGCGCCCTTTTAAAACAAAAGTCCCAAAATATCCACACAGCGGCAGTCCGCTCGAGCGAACCCTCCACCGCTCGAGTGGTGAGGTATCCGAGAATTTCCTAACCAAAATCCTGAAAATTTTCTAAGTGTTGGGAAAACACTTGAATTTCACAAATTTTAAACATACTTTTAAATAGGCACAAATTTGAAGTTAAACCTATATTTGGTAATGAAACAATTCCATTTGATCCAAAAACTTTAAATTCCAACATTTGAAATCATAACACTCCATCCCAAAACCAAGGAAACTAACCCCCAAATACGAATCCAACGCTCTCACATGCATATAATATATGAAAACATGGCCTTAGGGCCTTACAACGCAGGTTACTCCAACCTACAAAACATTCATTCTAATGTTCTAGAAGGAATTAAAATTACAATTTTCATTCTCAAAAGATGCTATCGATGAATATGTAATTCTATCAAAACAATACAAATGGTTTCCAAGACCATGCTCCTTATTCTATAGCCTGCTTTTCACTATCACCTGAAATGTTGTTAAACCACATGAGCCGAGACTTAAAGAAAAAAGACTAAAGATGAATAAATGCATGATATGCAAGGCTGATCATGTGAATGTACCACAAGTTTTTAGTTAAGAAACCACCCCCACTTTTCCAATTAAATTTTATTCACATAATCGATTTTCACCAAGCAAAACCAATTCCATTTCACACCCCATCCTACCATTGTAGTCTTTCGTCTCCTTATTAACTCAACCATCACAATTACTCAATTCTACCACGCATGTACACATATACACACATATCTTCCATTACTTTCCAACCTCACTTAACTCGAGGTATTACCCATTTCTCATTAACTCCTATCATCACAACAATTGTTTACCTCTTCGGGCTCACCATCCGAAGGGTAGGGCATTCATTCAAAACCATTTCGGGATCACCATTATGAACCACTTTGGAATCACCATCTGAAGGGAGGACACATATTATAGACCACTTCAAGATCACCATCTAAAGGGAAAACACTTATCATAAACCACTTCGGGATCACCATCCGGAGGGTAAAATTTTAACTATCAATAATTCCTTAAATTCTACACACGAGTCCAATCCAAACATGGTTCCTCTCGCCAAACTCACACACTTAGGATTTAAAACAATGACAAATTCTAATATTTTCATATTTAATGCATATGGGTTGGACATAGTTCAAAACCCCCCAATCGAACATTTCATGATAATCACATTTCACCAAATTCATCAAATTTATTCAAAACTCCCAACCCATTATCTTATGATTTTCTCGTTTCATCAAAGTTCGTTGAGTCTTTACATAAATAGTTTATCACAACCTCCAATTTATCCAAAATCATCTCAATTTTATCATTTGAGTTCATTAACCCAAAAAATCCCAAATTTATTCAAGGTCCAACCCGACCAAACTCTAAATCCACACTCTTCAAATTAAAGCATTTTCAACACCAATAACATGGTAGATTTAACAAAATCATACGCACACCCAAGATTCAACATGCTTTAACATCAAACTCTAACCTAGTGTTTCCAAAAAATATAGATCTTCATGCTTTTATGTAAATCCAACAACAAATACAACTCATATCCACGCAATGATCATGTTTAGTCATATATCCTACCTTTTTGAAACTCAAGCAACTTGGAACCAACCCTAGGAAGCTCCAATCGACCAAATTTCCAACCCGGTGGTGAATGGAAAGCTTCCAACATATGTCTTCACTCTCTAACGGTTGCTCACTCGAGAGAGAGGCAAGAAATCCACTCTAGAGGAGCAAGGAGGGCTCCAAGACACCACAATAACCAAACCCTAGGTCTCCACTTTCATTATAGAGAGAGGTGAAAAGAATGAGGGTGAAATGTTTAAAACCAATTTAAAGTTTGCTTGTTGACAGTCCGCTAGAGCGGACTAGCGGCTGCTCAAGTGGTCCCCTTTGACCCAATTTTAAACAAAGTTCTGGCACCTCTTCGCTCAAGCGGTCCCTTGGTCGCTTGAGCGATCAACGTGGGAAGGAATCTGAACAAAAGATGTATAAACAAATCGAATCAGGAGCCTAACACCTCAAAACTCACCCAAACAACTCACAAGAATGGTTCTCATGCACTACCGGGCTTACAATCATCGTTAACAATCCTTATTATGATCAAGTTTTAATTCTTACGCACAATTAAGCACTTAGCCATTTTCCACCGAAAATATATTATAACATGGTTTCATTAATCCTTACAAATAAAAGGGGTCCGAGTCCCTACAACGATGCCCAGAAAGAACAACCAATACCCTACTATTGATAAAGATCTAATAGTGCATATTTTTACATATTAACATTGGTTTTATTCCACTCTTTTGTTAATAATCCCTACTTATATAATCAATTTTGTGCTAATACTTATTTTCTATTATAAGAATTACATTAGAGATTTAGAGGACTATTTGGGAGCCCAGAGCACATTTGAAAAATATTAGGTTCAACATGTGAATATGACTTGAAAAAGAGGAGAAAAGCTTAAAATTTGATTTCAAGGACATGGACCCAACTTGGGCTAGCACTAAAGGCCATTATTTTAGTGTTTGGAATGTTATAATCCATTTATTTTGGCCCCCAACTAATATTATGAATTTTATTATATTTTTTAGGAAATAATAGTGTTTTAGGAGGATAGGACTCTTATTAAAAGTAGGAAATCTCTAGGGTTATCTTCTATTATATATAGAGTAGAATACCTTGGATTGTAATCCATCTTTTCACTATTCATCTTCATCTTTTCTTTAGAAACCTTAATTTGTCTTCTTTTTCATGGATATCTAAGCTTGTAGCTAAGGTTAGATGAGGAGCCCCAATAGATTCATGTTGGATTGTGTGTCTTGTATTCTGCAGATCCATATAATTAGGGTTTCATAATTATATGGCAGCTAAGGTTTTAGGGTTTCATAAATATATAACGGCTAGGATTTTAAGGTTTGCCTATAAATATGTACATTATAATTCTAGTATTAAGTGGAGAGTTGAATCAAAGGGATAGAGATGCAGGGAGAGACGAAAAAATATCGAGAACACAAGAGTAACCAATGAGTGGAGAAACATGATTTGTTTCAAGGCTCAGGTTGTGGGTGTCGGATTTTGAGATATTTTTTTTCAGATGATTGTACACTTTACGGTTATAATTGATTATCTCTCATACCCGTGGACGTAAGTAAGTTGTGCCGAACCACGTATATCCTTATATAAATTTTCTTTGGTGTATGCATAGATGTGCTTCTATTTGCATTTGGGAATTGGTGCTCAAATCCCAACAAGTGATATTTTTTGCCGACGGTGAACGATTTGAAGTCGTGGTGGATGATCGGAGTAGGGTATGACTTTTTGATTTTGTATCGAATAAATTAGAAATTTTTTTAATTCACACAAGAAAAAAAAGAGCGGTAGCGGCGTTATTTTTCTGATAAAGCAAAGGTTTTTTCTTTTCCTTAAACGGAGCAGTAGGTTTTTGAAACGAAGCAGTTGTTTAGGTAGGATTTGTTTTTTGCATGGAAATCGATAACATTTGGTATTCATTGAAAACAAATTCAATAGTTATCGAAGATTGGGTTTAAAATGAATTGATCAAGGATTTCAAATTGATTTTGTGGTGATCTTGGTAATTAGCCTCGGTGAGGGAATTAAATTTAGTGGTTTCTAACCTTAGGCAATAATCATGTGTGGCATTTGTTAAATTGAAGGCTCACAATTATTTTGTTATATTGGCTCGTATATATAATAAAATAATTAAAGGAGAAGATGTGTTCTATGATTTTTTAGTGTTGTAGATTCATTGAAACGGTCAATTTTTTTGATTTTTCCACTATTTGATTGGATTGAATAGATTGACATAGATTGGGATTGATCGGGTGTGATTGGGTACAATTAAGAATGATCGGGTATAATAAGAGTTGATTTGGGCTGCGTGGAATAAGGTTTACACATATCTAGTATTGTGACGTGTTCAGATTATGAGAGATTGCCAGACACAATGCTAATGGCATTAAAAAGTTTGGATTTCGTGATTGAACCTTTTAACGGCCACAATGACTTCACCTTATGGAAGCAAAATGTGAAGAATATTTTAACGCTTAAAGGACTGATTAAGCTCTTAGGAAGAAGTCAAAAAAATTAAAAACAATGAAGGATATAGAGTAGGAAGAGATGTGGAACTTGGTGAATAGTATGATCCAGTTGTATCTTGGGAATAACACTCTTCGTGAAGTCATCAACGAAAGCGATCCGGCGAAACTTTGGGCTAAGTTGGACAGCAAGTATAAGTCTAAGACATTGACGACTCGATTATCTTTAAAGAAACAGTTATATGCACTTCAGATAGCAGAGGAAGCAAACTTTGTGGAGCACTTAGACGAGTTCAACAGGATACTAACGGAATTAGATTCTATCGATGCAAAGATCGAAGACAAGGATAAAGCAATTCTCATGTTGGTTTCCTTACCTACATCATATGAGCATTTGAGGACTACACTAATGTTTGGAAAAGATATCCTTGATTTAGATGTGGTTGTTGCTGCTCTCATATCTCATGAGATATTGAAGAAGATGGAATATGATATATCACAAGGAGAGGGCATCATGGTTGTATCAGGTAGTGGGAAAATCCGAGGCAGGACGACAGTGAGACAGGAAGGGTCCAAGAAGAAAGCTCGTTCCAAGTCAAGAGGTTACAAAATGACGTGCTACTATTGTGATAAAGAAGGTCATCTAAGGAGGAATTATTCGAAGTATAAGGCCGACAAATAAAAAGAACAATCATCAAAGACTGCAGTTATAGAGGGCTTCGATTATGAAGAATCAGATGTGCTCATAGTTATTTCAGGTACAAAAAAATCAGATTGGGTATTAGATTCGGAATGTTCGATCCACAAGTGTGCAGTCAAAGAGTATTTTGATACGTATCATTCATGCGATAGGGGTACTGTTAAGATGGCTAACAATATAGTGAGCAGAGTTATTAGTATAGGGACAGTGGTTTTACTGACTTGATAGGATTGCTTTGATCTTGATTAGGGTTATACATGTGCGAAATTTAAGAAAGAATTTAATTTCTCTTAGGATGCTAGATTCGAGAGGCTACAGGTTCTCATATGAAGGTGGAGTTCTTTGGGTTTCAAAGGAAAACATGTATGTACTACATAGATAGATGATTGAAAACATATACAGGCTTGTAGGGAGTATCATGACAGGTGGAGCTACTACCAAACATCAGATTAGTAGTATAGGTAGACGACATATACATATAAAGTGTAAGGGTGATCATGGTAAACAACAGTTGTGAAAAAGCACACGAAATATGCACAGGGGTACACAGAAGTGATGAGGGAGTATAAGTGCGCAGGTGAGCAAATCAGATGGTGTGCAAGATGCCAGTAAGATGCAGGTGCAACATTTACTGGATGTTCACAGGAAAGCTTTAGGTAAAGAGACTAATACGATAGACGTGACAGATACGTGTACAGCTCAACATAAGCAAATCTCTTTTTCTCTTGATTTGGTTAATGGTGGTGACCTCTCCAGTTGAGTGCACAAAGGGGGGAGATGGGGCCACGTTCTTCTACAAAAAGTAGTGAGCTTTGTAGGGCACCCGGGTTGGGGTGCGAGCACCTCAGTGTAGAGGTACGGGCCATGCTGTTTGGGTGTGGCAATTCGACGACGACGACGATGGTAGAATCGACATCGACGTTGGTTTTCTTCAGGATGGTTTGCAGAATTCAAGCCAAGGTGAAGATTGTTAGGCTAGGTGTCTTGTATTCTACCGAACCCCTATTTATTATATTATTTTGGTCTATATGTAATTGGGTTGGGGTGTGATTAGGAGCCCATTAGAAATTCTTTATGTATAGGGTTTATAATAATATGGGCTTGTGGGCTTTTAGGGTTTTCACATGTGTGCCTATAAATAGGATACTAGTGAAGCCCTAGGGTTTAAGAGAAAATTTGAGTGGTTAGCTGGTAAAGACAAAGGAGACGAGTGCTGTATTCTTTTACATTCGACGTAGTGAAATTTTTCTCTCTCGCTCGTAGACGTATGCCGATATGGGCCGAACCACATAAATCCTCGGTGTTAATTGTTTTCTACTTCTTTGTGCGTGAATTTTTGTTTACGTTCATGTTCAGAGATTGGTGTTTAAATTCTAACAATTCATTATATTTATTTTATTGATTCAAGAATAGTTTTTATCGTAAAGTTAGTTTGATTAATTAATTGAATTATTTTGTTTAAAAACGTTTTTATTCTATAAAATTCATTGTTCTATTGTCGACTTCGGGCACAATAAAAGCTTTAGATACCCTGCGAATCAAATAACTTGAATTTTTTTGTTCAAATCGATCAATCCAATTAATTTATCTTCAAAATAATATTTTTTTTATAAATTAACTATTTTTATTTTCCGATTGAGAACACCTTTGTGTAGTTCTCAATTGAGTTGGATCAATAAAATAATATATTAAAAATATTAGCGGTAAATCATTAATGCCTTAGCACCTTTCTTATTTATTTTCATATTTGTTTATTTTTAGTCAATTAAAGTTCTCAAATCTAGGCAAGTTTTTGAATTAAATATTTTATTTTATTTTTTCATCGGTTTGTGCTTTGGAATAAAAGTTCTCAAATCTAGGCAAGTTTTTGAATTAAATATTTTATTTTATTTTTTCATCGGTCTATGCTGTGGAATACACATTCAATCTTGGATTCATCGAGAAATATTACTTCCAATATCTTGCACTTGGGATTGCATAATTAAAGTTGCAATAACTATCATACCCTTATCACAAATACTCAAAGCAACACAAAATATACATATATGATGAAGAACTGTTACAATACAAACATAAAGTTTACAGTAGGTTTTGTATCTTTTTTCCAATAAACTATTTTTTAGGTCTCACCAAGAGAACCTATGCCTGTGAGACCTTGACCTATTTTTTTTTTCGGCGTTTTTCGACGCGCGTTTTGCATTTTTATTTTTGCATGTTTAAATGTATTTTGATACATGATCAGGGTTAGAAATGTATGTGGGGCAAGTTTCCGGGGTCATGGGATGTTGCAGTGCGAATTTCAAAAAATTTCAAAAAAAGATATTTTGGAGGCCTATAAATTTCTGGAGTTAGATATTTTCAAAAGATATTTTCAAAACT
>JAULJZ010197911.1:0-20054 GCA_032270985.1 Heliamphora pulchella
TGTTGGAATTGACTCGAATCTCAATATCAGATTTAGCAGCTAGGTTTATTTAGCAGCTGTCCTATTGGTCATTTAGCGGCTTCCCTATTGTTGATTTAGCAGCTGTCCTATTATTATTTTAACAGCTTTTGTTTTGGTAGTCTCTTATAAATAGGATAGTTAGGGTCTCATATTGTGTGTGAGAATTGAGAGGTTAGCTGGTAGAGAGAATGGAGTTGGGTTTTGTACTCTTTCACATTCATTATAGTAAAATATTTTTCTCTCTCATTCGTGGACGTAGGCCATTGTGGGCCGAACCACATAAATCGTCGGTGTTATTTATTTTCTACTTTTTTGTACGTGATTTGCTTCCGTTCGCGTTCGGAAATTGGTGTTCAAATCCCAACATATATATATATATAGAGAGAGAGAGAGTGAGAGCGATAGAGAGAGAGAGAGAGAGAGAGAGAGAGATTATCTAGTTCATAACAGCTGGAAGTTTCTGCCGTGTAATTTTGTAAGTGGTCTGTAGATTATGAGTAGAAGAGATGGAAGAGGTAGCTTTATGAAGCAGAATTTGCACAACCGATTTGCCCAACCCTTCTCTAAGTATATTTGACTCTCACAAATACGTACAAAAAAATAAAGAAACTAATTGACAATTTCTCTACAAAATAAATAAACGGGTTGTTCCCCAATTCTTTTGAGTTAACTAAATAATTCGTTCTCTTTTTTTTGGTAATTAATTCGTTCTTTTCTAAGTATATATAGGTAATTAATTCGTTCTTTTCTAAGTATATATATATATATATATATATATATGTAGTCTATGTGGCCCTAGTCAATAAACATTTAATTGACTTTTAGTACTTTTATGAGCCTTCTCGATTAGTATTTTATTTTTTAAGCTTTTTTATGGGTACTTAGAGAAATAGCACTATAAAATCATTTCTTTCTGGCAACTGGGGTTAAAAACTCTGACTCTATTAAGTATTAGCTAGCCAAATCTGTAGAGAGAAAAAAAAGATTTTGCCACATCATTTTGGCACTCTTTTTTTTAAACTTTTGTTAAATAAAATTACAAAAATACCCTTAAAGTATTTGGACAAAATATGATACAGAGAATAGAAGGTATTTAGCTTAAAAATTAGTGCCAAAATCATTTCCAAAAAAACAATGGCTTTACACTAGAGCAGCACTGTCAGAAAAGGGTGAAACGACAAAGTACTTAGCCAAAAAAATAAATATATAACTTTGGCTGTTTCAATATGGCTGTGTATTTAGGATAGCTTTTTGATTAGTGATTTTCTTTCCATATTTTTTTTATTATTTTTAATATTTTGTTAATTTTTTTATGTCGTTCCTGACGAGTGTAATCTAGAAAGTATGTTTACTTAAAATAAAGTTTAAAAAATTATTAAAAACAATGCGACTCAAAAATCTTTAAGTGACTTTTTTCAACTTATCTACATTTTTTAGTGTTTTTACGAATGATCTTTTACTTATATAATTTTTAATACCGAGAAGAATTTAAAAAATATAAATATGACGTGGGGCTAATGTTAAAACAATTATTAAAAACAAAGAAAAAATGAATAAAAAAAAGTATCCCAAACAAAGGCTAAAACCACTGAAGATGCTCTTTGAATAGGACTTATATTTTACTAAAAGTTAATAAAGAAACCAACATTATAAATAATATAAAAAAAACAGCAAAAAAAGTGCTGATCCGGCCATGTCAAAGATAACTTCAAAACCAAAATTGTTTTTAAAAAAAAAAAAAATGAAGAGAAGAGAAAAGAAAAGCTACATCGATCCAAACAAGACATTGAATTATATATACATATGCACGTATCGTGCTGTGCATGCTGTCTGGAGATTACTTGAGCAGCTAGGTTTTCATTAGTTTAGCGTGGTGAATATGACATTCATTTTTCTGTTCTTAGTCTAATTGTATTAACTAAACGATCCCCTACTGATTTCAATAAATACTATAAAATGTCCTAGTAGTACTGTTTCTGTTCTTCCTCTGAAATTTTATGGTTTTTTGGGTAATTAAAAAATTTTCGGTTAGCATAGCAAGTAATCAAATAATCAAGTTATATGTTACATTTAATTGTAAAATAAATGAAAATTTATTCCTAGATGCATAAATGTTTAAAATATTTACTACTTTTTTAAATATTAATACCTTTAAAATATTATTATAGAAATTGTGCACATTTAAGGATACGTTTTTATTCTCTTATAATAATTTAGATATGAATACTTTTATATTTCTTTATAATTCATATAACATGATATCTTATATACAGTCATTAATCAGTTTATATTTTCAATTTATGGTAATTAATCCTACATAAATATATATGTTTATTGATTATGTAGTGATTGATATTTTTTACATGGTTAATTAATCTACTCAAGCAAACTCTGCAACTAAAAAATAATCGATATAAATTATAAAACTAAAAATGAAGCCTCTCTCATCAAGATTAATGTATAATGTTATCGGTTGTTAGTTTTATAAAAAATAGACACTCAGTAGCATTTTTATTTTGCTTTTATTTTTCTTCTCTCAATTATTTCAATATCCAAACATAGCATAAACATCACCCATTAGCCATGGATATATATATATATATATATATTTATATATATATATAACACCTTTAGATGTTTAGTATTAAAAAATAATTCTGGAGATATATAATAAACTCCTCTCCATTTCTTAGACTTACAAGTTTCAATATAGTAATAGTCCATGCGATTAGACATGGGGAAGCATTTTATCATATAAGTTTTGATCTGCAACCAATCATGTTTTTTGACATATTGCAGATTTCTTGTCACCTCTAAAACATCGGCTGGCATCCAATTTTTTAATTTTTATGAGACAGCGACCATGTCTTGTGAGAATGATCATTAATTAAGGGTATCATGAACAGAAAAAGAAAAAAAAACACGGCAGCTAATTATCATTCCAATGCATTGCATGGCACACTTTTTATGTTCCTACGGGGTGATATTTTTAGAAATTTTTATTGATGAAATTATTTAAAAATTTAAATTTTAGTTATTTTATAAGATAATAATTTTTACATTAGTTAATAATTAATCATCTATTATTACCATACTACAAATTAAATTATACACATCAATTAATAAGTAGAATATACTTTTAATATAATCATACTGTTATATTAACAAAAAAAAATATAAATACATAAACTTTTACAATAGTATTCGATAAGATTTTATGTGTTAAAATTGGTACATAATAGTCTAATTGTCAATAGTATTAAACATATCATTTTCAGTATGTACAATCAAGACTACCAAGTAATCATTGAATCAAATAACACAAATAACTAATTTAATATTCAACTTTATAAGATGGTTGTTAAGCTTTTGAAATTGTATATTTATGATTGCGACAAATAACCTAATGCGGTAGTGGTATAATTAAATTTGTAATTTGTGAAATTTTGTGTCATGCTCTTTAGCAATTATGAATGTATAATTGTATAATATTTTATATTATTGTGGGGCAATTATACTTTTTTAATGGGACCAACTACACACTAAGTAAAAATTACTATAATAATAATAGTTAAAAAAATTGATGAGATCAATTGACCCTACAATAGTGTATGTACAGTCACCCTGGCCTGCGCCTTGAAAGTTAGACTAATCTAACTTTTTAAAAAGAGCTATAGAATGTGAAAATTTGTTTTCAAACAGTAAATATAGTTACATACTAGATGTGTGTGAACACGTTATGGGTGTGAATGTTATAACTATGAAAGGAGAAGAAACATGTGAAAGTTTTTGAAAGTTAGAGGTAGTGAGATGATTGTGATATCCCATTCTACATTGGTAAAAGATAGAGATTTAGTCTGGTATATATAAAAATATTTGTGGGTTACTACTAATAACTTAACTTAAGCATTTTGGGT
The DNA here is from genome assembly GCA_032270985.1 of Heliamphora pulchella. NCBI lineage: Eukaryota > Viridiplantae > Streptophyta > Magnoliopsida > Ericales > Sarraceniaceae > Heliamphora > Heliamphora pulchella. The sequence continues at coordinate 3,939 of JAULJZ010197911.1, forward strand.
GACGTTATTAGGCTCTTTCTTCAAATTATTGAGCTAGTGGTTCACTCAAGTTGTTACAAAAATAGTATCAGTACCAACCCTAATTCCCATGTAGGGCTCCGTGGTAGTGTAGATTGAAGAATAGAGGTTTTAGAGAGGGGTAGAGGCCCCGAGATTCTATATCTTGTGCACGCTAATGGACTACTTAGTGTCCGCTAATGGGTTACTGTAAACACCTCAATTTAACCCCACCGAATCTTAGGCTTATCCGGGTGAATCCAATAATGAAAACCAAGTGGGATGATGTGTAAAGTCTCTGAACGATCGTTGAAAAGTGATTCAAAACTAGTACTCTGTGAAATCGAACCACAAGATTACAATATTTGAACCTTAAGACCGCAACCTTTCAAACACCTAGTTGTTCACTGGCCCAGATTGTTAAGGCTGCAAACTTTGAACCATGCGACTGTCCCCTTGAATGTCACGATTGTAGCATGAAACCTTTGGAAACTCTAAAAAAACCTTATGGTCACAACAACCATCCTCACAGTCGTAACCTTCAAAGGTGGCAACTACAACCTTTTGGGAATATTCTGAGATCTTGTCACGCCCCAAAACCCGAGGTCACGTGAAAATCTATCAAACATCAGTTTTATGAAAATAAGTTTTCATATATTCAAATCCACCTGTTGAAATCAAAAGGATACCCAATATACAACTCTCATAAGCAGTAAACATCCAGTTCCAACATGCGAAAATATGCATATCGCCCTAAGGCGTACAAAACATGACTTCAGAAGTAGGCATACAAAAAGGAAAACTACTAGATTCTTCTGCCACCATGGGAACCACCAGATCAACTCCTCCAGATCATCATCCTCATGTCCTGAAAATGGTTTTATAACAAAAATCCCACACAGTGAACCGAAACCCAATAGAAACAGACTATAAAGCTGTAAAGCAGGATATGCAATCATATGGTGTGAGCTAACTCAACCACAAGTTTAACCAAGCATTATAACTAATGCAAATAACAGTTTAAAAAAACTGTAATCAAAACGTTGTTTTCCACTCGGATCACACAACCGAGAAAAGAAAAAATATATTTTCCGCTTGGAACACACACACACAGCTGAGAAGAATAAACCGGTAAAACAGTATGCTCCACTCAGGCCACACAACCGAGGAGAAAGATAAAATGAATCATGTGTACCGACTCCGTCACAAGGGGACAGATGTAGCAACTACAGACTCCCGCCCCTTTACCTAATCCGTACACATCGTAGGACCGGTTAGGTAAATGCAAGTTCTGTACGAAGCCACCACAATGTAAAAGCTTAATTTATGGGTCCAAAACCTGAGGGTTTAAAGCACCCAACTGCTTAATTTACGAGGACTAGCCCGAAAGAACAAAGCACCTACTCTGCGCACGTTTCCAGACTAACACCGAGGGTAACTCGTACCAAATATCTGCTATTCCGGTATCTGCTATTCCGGTACATCTAGAGAATCATTTTACAAAACCAAAACGTTTTTACATTTATACAAAGCTCCATCCATCAATATGGAGATCAAACAAACATATAGATCCATCCATTAACATGGAGATCGAACAAACATATAGATCCATCCATTAACATGGAGATCAACAGCTATACAAAACATGTAAAAACATGAGTTTCATAGCTATACAACATATGTATAAAAAGGAGATCCAATCCATCTACCATGGAGATCAACAGGTATGTAAAAACGCACACTTTTATCAAACGTTTTCAAGGTTGAGCCCCAACCCCAAGGGTCAGCTCCAAACCCCCAATAGAGAACATATTTTCCAAAGTTTTCATGAAAACTCCTTTTGCAAAATCATTCATTTCCCCAAAATATCCACCAAACCATCCAAGCAACCACCAAACACCCACACATGGCCCCAGTCGATTGGCCCAAGCCCCCAGTCGACTGAAAAACTCTCTAAAAAAAGGGAATCAAAACAGAAGCAATTTCAGTCGACTGACCTCCCCGGTCCAGTCGACTGAACGCCCAAAATGATGTTCTAGTCAACTGATCCTGCCCAGAAAATGTTTTATGCTACGGTTTTTGCCTCTAAGCCACAAATCAAGCCTCTAAACACCCATCAAACACCCTCGGACATCCACACGCCCAAGCCTTACACCAAAACCTCGGAAGAAAACTCTCAAAATACATTTCCATCGACCGAAAACGACGAAAAACGATTTTAAGCTAAAAACCCGATTTATCAAAACATAAATCACCTTTTTCATGCGTTTTTAAACGGTAAAATAACACAAGATTACATATAGCACTCTTAAACATCTATATATTTTAGAACCCTACCTCGGTGAGTCAAAGACTCGACGCCTCGATTCACTTGCAAAACTGAGCTTCGTCGAAATGAAATTTCGTCTAGATGGATGCATAGAGCACGATGCCTATAACAAGAATCGGCTGCTGGCCCGTCAAAAACCAAGTCCCGGGTCCCCGAGAAGTTGGAGATAAGGCAGAGAGAAAAAGGAAAAAACTTAGATGTTAAGTTTTGAAAATATCTTTTGAAAATATCTAACTCCAGATATTTATACGCCTCTAAAATATCTTTTTTTTTTAAATTTTAAAATTCGCATCGTGACTCTCCGCAGCCTCCGGGACCAACCCCGCATGCTTATTTAAACCAAAACATGCATCAAAATTCATATAAGCATATTAAAACGAAAACGTTAAAGCATGTTGAAGAACACCGAATATGCATATATTTCAAAATAAAACGATACAGGGTCTCACAGCTCTCCCCCTTAAGAAATTTTTCCCCCGAAATTCACTACAAGATTACAAGGTAAACAACTCTGGGTATCTAGCACGAACCTCAAACTCAAGCTCCCAAGTTGCTTCTTCAACCCCATGATAAAGCCACTGAACTTTGACATAAGCAATCGTTTTCCCCCGTAACACTTGGTCCTTTATATCTAGAATCTTCACAGGACGCTCCTCATACGTGATATTCTCATTAACTCGCAACTCAGCCCAATCCAGGACATGTGAAGGATCAGGCTCATACCTCCGAAGGATAGAAACGTGAAACACGTTGTGCACGGATGCTAACTAAGGTGGCAAGGCCAAATGGTATGTTACCACGCCAATTCTTTCTAGGATCTCGAAAGGTTTAATAAAGCGCGGTGATAGCTTTCCGCTACAGCCAAATCTCATCAACCTCTACGTGGCGAGACCTTCAGAAACACATGATCTCCCACTGCAAACTCCAAAGGCCTCCTCCTCTTATCTGTATAGCTCTTTTGGTGGTTCTAAGTTGTCACTAAACGCTGACGAATCACTACAATCTTCTTGGTCGTCTCCTGCACTAGGTTGGGTTCCAAAATAGTGGTCGCATCCACATCTGTCCAACATACCGGTGATCTACATGGCCTACCATATAGAGCTTCATACGATGCCATCCCAATAATGGACTGATAGATGTTGTTGTATGCAAACTCTACCAATGATAGATAATCCTCTCAAGAACCCCAAAAATCAAGCACACAGGCTCTCAACATGTCCTCCAAAATCTTGATGGTCCTCTCAAACAGACCATCGGTCTGTCGGTGGAAAGCTGTGCTGAAAGTCAAGCTCGTCCCCAAAGCCATCTGAAGACTCTGCTAAAAGAGCGATGCAAAGCGCGGGTCTCGATCAAAAACAATAGTCACTGGTACTCCGTATAGTCGGACTATCTCCCGAACATACAGCCTACCCAATTTATCCACCGAATCCCTCACTCAAATGGGAAGAAAATGTGCCGACTTTGTCAGCCTATCCACCACAACCCAAACAGCATCATGTCCCGCTAGCGATTGAGGAAGTCCTGATACAAAATCCATCGTGATATTCTCTTACTTCCACTCAGAAATAGGCAGCAGCTGTAACAATCCTACTGGTCTCTGGTGTTCCACCTTTACTTGCTGACAAGTAAGGCATCCAGAAACGAACCAGATCACATCCCTCTTCATTCCCGTCCACCAGAGTTGACGATGCAAATCATGAAACATCTTCGTGCCTCCTGGATGCACTGCAAGACGTGTATGATGAAACTCATGTAGCACCTCAGCACGGCACAACTCTGGCACAAGCAGTCGCCCTGTCAACCTCAAATTCTGATCTGAACCCACCACCCATCCTGTTGTGTCCTTCCCACTTGCAATGCGGTCCCGTATCATATGAGCCTGCAGATCAGTTCGCTGAGCCTCTAACACGCGTGCAACTAATGCGGGCTGTGAAGCTACTGAATATAAAGTCGCACCTGTCTCTGTCTCCCCGAGACACAGATCAAACTCCCGAATATCTCTAAGCATATCCCATTCTCGTATAACCACAGAAGCTAACGAATCATGAGATCTCCTACTGAGCGCGTCTGCTACCACATTTGCCTTTCCCGGGTGGTACTGCAAGTCAAAGTCGTAGTCTCCCAACAACTCCACCCATCGTCGTTGGCAAAGATTCAAGTCTTTCTGTGAAAATAAGTATTTTAAGCTCTTATGATAAGAGAAAACCTCAAAGTGCTCACCATATAGATAATGCCGCCAAGTCTTCAAGGCGACCACGGCTGCCAACTCCAGATCATGCGTCGGGTAGTTCTTCTCGTGTGTCTTCAACTGTCGTGAGCCGTAGGCTACAACCATACCTCCCTGCATCAATACACAGCCTAAACTGTCATGTGACACATGTAATACACTGTATACCCTAGGCCTTGCTCTGGATTAATCAACACTGGTGCATTGGTCAATCTCCTCTTTAGCTCTTGGAAAGCTGACTCATAGGACTTGCTCCACATGAATATAACTCTCTTCCTCGTTAGACGCATCATAGGTGCTGCCAACCTTGAAAAGTCCTTGACGAATCGTCGATAATAACCTGCTAAACCCAAGAAACTGCAGATCTCAAAGACATTCTTCGGTCGCTGCCAATCCATCACAGTATCAGTCTTCGACGAGTTCACTTGGACTTCATCCTTCGACACCACGTGTCTAAGGAATCTCACCTCTGTTATCCAGAACTCGCACTTCTCAAATTTCGCATATAAGCGATGTTCTCTTATAAGCTGCAAGGCAACATGTAGATGCTCCTCATGCGTCTCCCTCGTGGGTGAATAGATCAGAATTTCATCCTCGAATACCACCACAAAACTATCCAGATAAGGGTGGAAGATACGGTTCATCAAACCCATAAAAGTCGTAGGAGAGTTTGTCAAACCGAACGGCATGGCCAAAAACTTGTAGTGACCATAACGAGTCTGAAAGGCGATCTTCGCTATGTCCTCATCTCTAATCCTCAACTGGTGATACCTTGACCTCAAGTCAATCTTCAAAAAGCAGCGCGATCCCTTCAACTGATCAAATAGGTCATCAATCCTAGGCATAGGATACTTGTTCTTGACTGTCACCTGTTTCAGCTTCCTGTAATCTATGCACAGTCTCAAAGACCCATCCTTCTTCTTTGCAAAAAGAGCTGGAGCTCCCCACGGAGACGTACTCAGCCGCACAAATCCCTTGTCTAGAAACTCCTGTAACTGTACCTTGAGTTCTTGCAACTCAGCAGGTGCAAAGTGATACGATGGCATAGAGATGGGAGCAGCTCCTGGAACAAGATTAATAGAGAACTCCACATCTCGGCTCGGCAGTAACTCAAACAGATCATCAGGGAAGACATCTGGGTAAACACAGACCACGGGAGGTAGCTCCCCTCAAACCTCACCCAGCTCATCCAACCTGAGAGCAGAAAAGAGAAAACCCAAGTTCCCTTGAACCCAAGCAGCACCGGGCATGGACACCAAGCTCTCATCCCGATCACCCACAAAGTAGAAGCAGTCACCCTCTGGTGTACAGATCGACACTCTCCATTGCTCACAATCTATAAAGGCACATTAGGTAGTTAGCAAGTCCATCCCTAGGATGACATCAAACGTGGTCATGTCTAGAATGATAAAATCAAACTCTAAATAACGGCCAGCGACTCCTAACTCACAAGATCTACAAACTCTATTCAATACCACATTCCCATTAATTGGGGTCTCTATGCTCAATGAACTACTCAACGGGTCTATCCGTAACCCCAATGCAGATACAAAGGTAGAGGAGATAAAAGAATGTGATGCACCCGTGTCGATGAGAACACTGGCCCATGATCTAAAGACTAGAAGGGTACCTCTGATCATGGCTGGAGTAGCTGCAGCATCAGATGCAACATGTGCTTTGGAAGCACTGCGATCAGCAAGAACATAAGCCCTAGCTTGTTGTGGTCTGGTCTGCCCACCATAACCCTGAGTCGTCGGCTGCCTCACAGATTGAGCTGAAGTACCTCCCTCTGTAAACCTAGATGTTTGGGCCCTAGGTTGCTAAGGAGTCTGTCATCTCTGCGCAGATGGAGTCGCACCCTGGACACTCCCTTCCCGGGGACAGAACTTACGGATGTGCCCGAATTGACCACACCCATAGCATACTGGTGGGTCTCTCGCCTGTGACTGGATAGACGCTAAACTCTATACCTGGCCCTTCTGCGGGCACTAAACTAAACGATGCCCCGGCTGTCCGCATTGATAATAAATCAGCCTTCTCCGCTCTGGCCTTCCTGCCGAGGCCACTGAAGGTGCAGGTATGGACGACTGCGGCTGGTACGATCCGGCAAAATGAGAACTCGGACCCGACGGCCTCCAGCGCTTGTTCCTGCGCCCCTGAAGCTATGTACTTCCATCACTCTACTGGCCCTTTCCCTCTCTAACTCTGCGGCTCTCAACCAGCAAGTTCTTTACTCGGATAGCGGCTTCCACCAAAGCGATGTACACATCCAAACCCAGAGCTGCAATCCTGTCCTTGATGGCAGGTCGAAGGCATCTCTGAAACCTCCTAGTGCGCACCTCCTCTGTAAATACCATCTTAGCTGCGAACCGCGATAGATTTGCGAATCTGGCCTCATACTGGACCACAAAAAGATTCTCATGTACAAGAGAGAGGAACTCCTCTCGGTATGTATCTCTTGAAGATCTCGGGAAATACTTCTCCAAGAAGACTCTCGTGAAAGTGGCCCACGTGTCATCCACCATGGTCTTGGCAAACTTTCACCACTCCCTAGCGTCTTCCTGCAGTTGGAACGCAGCCAATCTCATGGGCAAAGCATCCTCCTCAATATCCAGAGTATCGAAGATAGCCGTGGTTACTTCCAACCACTTAGTAGCAATCTTAGGGTCTGGCTCCCCAGAAAAGATCGGAGGATCCAACCGCCAAAATTCCCTCATAGCTACAGAAACTCTTGGCTCAGGAGCCCTCACTCCACCCCTGGATGCCTCAGCCATCGCTCTCATAGTGACAAGCATCTCCTGCATGACGTCAGCACCACCCATTTGTTCCTGTGGGGCATGAATGTCTCCCTCCTCCGGAACCTGAACATAAGCACGACCTCGGCCACGGCCCCGTCCCCGCACTCCCTGCGTGGATATAATTCTATATAAAGCAGATAATAGGATAAGCTTTCCTATGGCATGTTATTTCTAACATAAGCACATAATGCACGTAAACATGCTAGCACGTAGCCACTTAAAGTTATGTAAACACATCTCACATACTAAGGAGAACCAACAAGATGGACTCGTTCATTTGGATAACCTATTCAGATTTCTTGCTAGAAAACACGCCGGCCAAACGCGTGTCTAACTTGGCTCCCAAATTTGTTAGTCCAAACTCCCTAAGTCAAACTCATCAATCCTGAGATTTAACCTCCATACCCACATATACACAAACGATCATGCTAAAAAGGCTAACAGCATGTTATAAAAATATTTATACACATTCAAGCAAGCATCAATAATCTGCCTCACCAGGTGATAAACCCTCATCCCATGGCTCTTAGGTATTCGAAACCAAAGCTCTGAACCAAGTTGTCACGCCCCAAAACCCGAGGTCACGTGAAAATCAACCAAACACCAGTTTTCTGAAAATAAGTTTTCATACATTCAAATCCACCTATTGAAATCAAAAGGATACCCAATATACAACTCTCATATGCAGTAAACATCAAGTTCCAAAATACGAAAATATACATATCGCCCTAAGGCATACAAAACATGCCCTCAGAAGCAGGCATACAAAAAGGAAAACTACCAGAGTCTTCCACAACCACGAGGACCACTAGATCAACTCCACCAGATCATCATCCTCATGTCCTGAAAATGGTTTTACAACAAAAATCTCACACCGTGAGACGAAGCCCAATAGAAATAAACTATAAAGCTATAAAGCAGGATATGCAACCATATGGTGGGAGCTAACTCAACCACAAGTAAAACTAGGCATTATAACTAATGCAAATAACAGTTAAAGAAAATTATAATCAAAACGATGCTTTCCACTCGGATTACACAACTGAGGAAAGAGAATATATTTTCTGCTCGGAACACACACACACACAGCCGAGAAAAATAAATCGGTAAAATAGTATGCTCCACTTAGGCCACACAGCCGATGAGAAAGATAAAATGAATCCTGTGTACTGACTCCGTCACAAGGGGACAGATGTAGCAACTATGGACTCCTGCCCCTTTACCCAATCCCTACACATCGTAGGACCGGTTAGGTAAATGCAAGTTCTATACGAATCCACCACAACGTAAAAGCTTAATTTACGGGCCCAAAACCCGAAGGTACAAAGCACCCAACCACTTAATTTACGGGGACTAGCCCGAAGGTACAAAGCACTTACTCTACACACATTTCTGGACTTACACTGAGGGCAACTCGTGCCAAATACCCGCTATTCCGGTACATCTAGAGAATCATTTTACAAAACTAAAATATTTTTATATTTATACAAAGATCCATCCATCAACATGGAGATCAAACAAACATATAGATCCACCCATTAACATGGAGATCAAACAAAACATGTAAAAATATGAGTTTCACAGCTATACAACATATGTATAAAAAGAAAATTCAATCCATCTACCCTGGAGATCAACAGGTATGTAAAAACGCACACTTTTGTCAAACGTTTTCAAGATTGAGCCCCAACCCCAAGGGTCAACTGCAAACCCCCAAAAGAAAACATATTTTCCAATGTTTTCGTAAAAACTCCTTTTGCAAAATCATTCATTTTCCCAAAATAACCGCCAAATCATCCAAGCAACCACTAAATGCCTACACAGGGCCCCAGTCGACTGGCCCAAGCCCCCAGTCGACTAAAAAATCTCTGAAAAAAAAGAATCAAAACAGAAGCAATTTTAGTCGACTGGCCTCCTAAGTCCAATCGACTGAACGCCCAAAATGATGATCCAGTTGACTGATATTATGATCCAGTCGGCTGATCCTGCCCAGAAAATGTTTTATGCTACGGTTTTTGCCTCAAAGCCTCAAATCAAGCCTCCAAACACCCATCAAACACCCTCGGACATCCACACGTCTAAGCCTTACACCAAAACCTCGGAAGGAAACTCTCAAAACACATTTTCATCCACCGAAAATGACAAAAATTGGTTTTAAGGTAAAAACCCAATTTATCAAAACATAAATCACTTTTTTTATGCGTTTTTAAACGGTGAAACAACACAAGATTACATATAGCACCCTTAAACATCTATATCGTCTAGAATCCTACATCGGTGAGTCAAAGACTCAACGCCTCAATCCACGTGTAAAATCGAGCTTCGTTAGAATGAAATTTCGTCCGGATGGATGTGTAGAGCACGATGCCTATAACAAGGATCGGCTGTTAGTTCGTAAAAAACCAAGCCCTGGGCCCCCGAGAAGTTAGAGAGAAGGCAGAGAGAAAAAGGAGGAAACTTAGTTGTTAAGTTTTGAAAATATTTTTAAAATATCTAACTCCAGATATTTATAGGCCTCCAAAATATTTTTTTTTTGAAATTTTAAAATTCGCACTTAACACCTCGTAGTCCTGGGGACCAACCCCGCATGCTTATTTAAGCCAAAATATGTATCAAAATGCATATAAGCATATTAAAGCGAAAACGTTAAAATGTGTTGAAAAACACCGAATATGCATATATATCAAAATGAAGTGCTACAGGGTCTCACAGGTCTAGAATGTGCCAGCACCTCATTTGTTGGCATTTTCTATATAAACGTACCTTCAGTACGATTTTTTTAAAAAAGAGGAAGGACGATTAGAAGTACGTCGATACTCTGCCAGCCCGATTACTCACACCCCAACCTGTACTACTGCCCGTTTTGTCCTGATTACTTGAATTGGGTTGCTTCCTGAGGATCAGAAGGGCGATCGTCACATCTTACGAATTGAGGACACACCTGGATTGCTACATTTTAGGTACTTTTGTTAGACCCCCGACACTTCTCTCTCCACATTTCCTACCCTTGTGGAGTGGTCGGGTTAATGTCTGTTTTTCAAGTTCAAATTAATTTGCCTGCTTTTCTTTTCTCTTTTTTTCACTCGTTATCGATAAGTTTAATTGTCTTAGTTGCCTCATTCCATGTTAAATTGTTAATTTCTTTCACATACTTAATGGTTTACTTTAACTAGCTACATTGTTAGATTTTAGTTAGTTACTCATGCTTTCATTGTAGTATTGGTTGAAATAGGCTTCATAAGATTCTGTTTCATGCCATAGATATATCACACATTCATATCCAGTACACTGTTTCTTAAAATTCAGTAACATAGTATCCAAATATCCTACGGTCGCAACAATTAATGTTGCGGACGCAACATTCTAGCACTAACATCAGTGCGGTTGCAACAATCAATGCTGCACCCGTATACTTTTCTTCCCAATTTCTTTGCGACCGCAGCGTTCATATGTTACGGCCATAATCTTTTTCTATTTCCAGTAGCTTAATTGTGCCTTCGTAACATTGTATTGAGTTCGGTATGATGTCCATTACACTGTTTGTAGTGTGTTTCCAGCATGATTGAGGTTCAAAGAAACCTTTAGGATTACTTTTTCTTCGTTTAGAACCATGTTATGCTTATTATGCATCCTTAGCATTACTTTCACATAATTAGGGTTAGCTAATTGATTTCATCTTTTGTTCATTGCATGCAATTTTCACCATGTAACCATAGTATAGATTTAGCATGCCTTAGGACTTAGGATTTCTTTTTATACTTTATTTTGTATTCTATATACCTCTACTATGCTATTTTTTTATTTGATTTTGATTATTCTCTTTTCGCCTCCACTTTCTATGTCTGTATGCATCTAAAAAATCTAATTAAAGAACCAATGATGATTAGTAGAGGCCAACCTCACGGTTGAGTGAGCAGGGTGCCTAACACCCTCCCCGATTCGTACATTTGCCATTGAATTCAAGTTTTTTCTAGTTAAACGTTTTAAAGATCAGTGTTTCCTTTTTGTTTTTCTTGATTTTTCTCAAAAACTAAGTGGCAACTCCATTTTTCAATAAAAGGGTTCTCAAAATTTTTTGATTTTCAAGGTGTTAAAAGTTTTCAAAATAACTCTTGAATTCCTTATTTTTTAATAAAATCCAAAATCCAGGCGCTATAGTATTTTTTGGCAACTCTGTTGGGGACTGATTTACAAAATCAAATAAGAGAGCAAAACTTGAAAGCATCATTAGTTCTTAATTGTACTTTCTCATTTGTATTTTTGCTTGCATTTTGCATTATTCTCAGCCCCTGCTTAGCCTACCCAATACCCCAATCAGTTTACTGTCCCGGGACTATGTTGGAAAAGAAAGCAAGCCTTCTTCCATGCGCTTCGATAGGTGCGATAAAAAGGATTATTGCATACCATTTGACCATGCCTTGCTCTATCTCTGACATGGGAGGTATATTCTTGACTCTATTCAGAAGGTACCCAGAGTATTGATCACGTGACACCCCGTCCTCCGGGCACGTCGGGACATATATAAGTATTGATAAGGAGAATATTCTAATCATTCATTCATATTTAAATATCATAAATATTACATCATTAAGAGTTTGAAACTGATTAAAAGTACATAACGATTACAGTTTCTCCAAAGGATTCAACAAAAATTTACAATACACTCGTAGAAACTAAACAAAAAGAACAAAAGGGAGGAAATTTAAATTCTTCAAACGGCGTTGTCGGGATCAGCGGGCTCCTACCTCTCACCCCGTTCCTCGAAACCATCTTCTACAGGTACAACTTCCTCAAAAAGTTCTTCTTTACCTGTGGCACGAATGCCATGAGTCGAAACCCTGAAGCAAATTCCATAAACCTTCTAACAAACTCACAACAAAACATCCGACAATACATATCGTATAACACCTAATACAATTTAAGGTCAAGGGCATAGACAAATTTGACATTTGCAGCAGGATAAGAATATATAAGTACAATTATGCAAGTGCGTGATGCAAATGAATGCAATGTAAATGCCCAACCCGACATACATCCAGACCCATACCATGAATTCTACGCCGGGAATTACAGAGTAGACTTAATAGGAACCTGATTGCCAAACTTATTCTTACCTTGTGGCTAAAGGTAAACGCTCACCTTGGCTTCATGCCTCTGCCGTGTTACTCAATGGCAACGGCGTGGGGTAGCTAGTTACATCCTTATTTCAAATCGTCTGGCCAAATTATATGCGCACAAAATCCAACTTAAGAACAATAATGCTCGTTTGGCCTTAACCCAAAGTCTAGATAACAAACAGGGATTTCAAGAGATACTTCACGTTATTCAGAATACCAAGATGATGGATTTAGAACCGCCGTAATTGGGCTCTTCTCCAAAGTTACCATCACAGTGGGATTAGGTCTGTCAAATTAGGCTCTTCTCTGAGATTGCCCTTCAAAACATCATGGCAATTGGGTTTAGGTCCGCCATAATTGGGCTCTTCTCTGAAGTTACCACTGCAGTAGGATTAAGTCCACCGAATTAGGCTCTTCTCGGAGATTACCCTTCAAAACATCGTGGCAATGTAGTTTAGGTCCGCCATAATTGGGCTCTTCTTCGAAGTTACTACTGTAATGGGATTTGGTATGCCGAATTTAGCTCTTCTCCAAAATTACCAAATTTTCCTGTGTCAACACCACTTCTATAAAATAACCATTACTCAAGGAGCGACGGAAACCAAAAGGACACCCAACAAATATGATCGAGGTTCAAAATAATCAATACCAATGTACATGATGCAATCCACAAGATGCCCCAAGTGTAATGCAATGATGCTTATGGTACAATAACTTGTATCTTGAAGTACAGAGTAATAATGGCATGGTATGAAACTAAACATATCATGATGTACAAACTAACGTAGCATAAAGTACAAGTCTTTAAAGTATAAGGTACAACTCAGTAAAGCATGAAGTACAAGTATATGAGGCACAAGCTATAATTTATGTGACATGAATCCAACCTACCAGTATGATTTCTAATCATCAAATTGTTAATTTTATACACCAATTACTCACATAAATATTTTAAAGTCCATATATTCAAGTCCCACAACGTGACACGCTACTCATACACTTAGTCAAATTTAGATAATTGTTCAAGCGTCAATTTTAAAGTTACGACAGTGTTTTGAGGTATCTAGACATGGATTTAATTTCTAATTTTTGAACACCAATTAGATAAAAATATTTTCTACAACTTTCATTTTTAACACTAAGGTCAGATCTTAGGAAAAAAGGGTTACTTATTTTAATTAAGAGAAAACTATTTAGCACTTTACAGAGAAAAATACAGAATTTGGGCCTCTGTTGGCCACGGTTTTAGGGCAACAATTCTAGGGATATGGCACAGATTTTTGGAGAGATTTTAGTTTAAGGTGTCCCCTACAAGTTTCATGTTTTTTGTTAAGGCTAGTTGTTTGGAACAAGTTGATGACCTTGGCAAATTTATAAAATGGGTTCAGTCAGCATAAAATGGTTCAGCAGAACTAGTTTTCAACAAAGAATGCTCAAGACCTTTAGGGGACCATCCGAGGGCATTTTGGGATGATTTTTGTTCAGTATATAGCTTAACTCAACCACAAGTAAAATCAGGCATTATAACTAATGCAAATAACAGTTAAAGAAAACTGTAATCAAAACGTTGCTTTCCACTCGGATCACACAACCGAGGAAAGAGAAAATATATTTTCCGCTCGGAACACACACACACACACAGCCGAGGAAAACAAACCGGTAAAATAGTATGCTCCACTTAGGCCACACAGCCGAGGAGAAAGATAAAATGAATCCTGTGTACCGACTCCATCACAAGGGGACAGATGTAGCAACTACGGACTCCTACCATTTTACCCAATCCCTACACTTCGTAGGACCGGTTAGGTAAATACAAGTTCTATACGAAGCCACCACAACGTAAAAGCTTAATTTATGGGCCCAAAATCCAAGGGTACAAAGCACCTAACTGCTTAATTTATGGGGACTAGCCCGAAATTACAAAGCACCTACTCTGCGCACATTTCTGGACTTACACCTAGGGCAACTCGTGCCAAATACCCGCTATTCTAGTACATCTAGAGAATCATTTTATAAAATCAAAATATTTTTACATTTAAATAAAGATCTATCCATCAACATGGAGATCAAACAAATATATAGATCTATCCATTAACATGGAGATCAAACAAAACATGTAAAAACATGAGTTTCACAGCTATACAACATATGTATAAAAAGAAGATCCAATCTATCTACCATGGAGATCAACAGGTATGTAAAAACGCACATTTTTATCTAACGTTTTCAAGATTGAGCCCCACCCCAAGGGTCAACTCTAAACCCCCAAAAGAAAACATATTTTCCAAAGTTTTCGTAAAAATTCCTTTTGCAAAATCATTCCTTTCTCCAAAATAACCACTAAACCATCCAAGCAACCACTAAATGCCTACATAGGGCCCCAGTCGACTAGCCTAAGCCCCCAGTCGACTGAAAATCTCTCTGAAAAAAGAGAATCAAAATAGAAGCTATTTTAGTCGACTGACTTCCTAGGTCCAATCGACTGAACACCCAAAATGATGATCCGGTCGACTGATATTATGATCCAGTCGACTGATCCTGCCCAGAAAATGTTTTATGCTACGGTTTTTGCCTCAAAGCTTCAAATCAAGCCTCCAAACACCCATCAAACACCCTCGGACATCTATACGTCTAAGCCTTACACCAAAACCTCGGAAGGAAAATCTCAAAACACAATTTCATCCACCGAAAATGACGAAAAATGGTTTTAAGCTAAAAAATCAATTTATCAAAACAGAAATCACCTTTCTTATGCGTTTTTAAACGGTGAAACAACACAAGATTACATATAGCACCCTTAAACATCTATATCGTCTAGAATCCTACATCGGTGAGTCAAAGACTCAACGCCTCAATCCACGTGTAAAATCGAGCTTCGTTAGAATGAAATTTCGTCCGGATGGATGTGTAGAGCACGATGCCTATAACAAGGATCGGCTGTTAGTTCGTAAAAAACCAAGCCCTGGGCCCCCGAGAAGTTAGAGAGAAGGCAGAGAGAAAAAGGAGGAAACTTAGTTGTTAAGTTTTGAAAATATTTTTAAAATATCTAACTCCAGATATTTATAGGCCTCCAAAATATTTTTTTTTTGAAATTTTAAAATTCGTACTTAACACCTCGTTGTCCCGGGGACCAACCCCACATACTTATTTAAACCAAAACATGTATCAAAAAGCATATAAACATATTAAAGCGAAAACGTTAAAACGTGTTGAAAAACACCGAATATGCATATAATCAAAATGAAATGGTACAGGGTCTCACAGGTTCAGAATGTGCCAGCACCTCATTAGTTGGCATTTTATATGTAAACGTATCTTTAGTACGATTTTTTTAAAAAAGAGAAAGGACGATTAGAAGTACGTCGATACTCTGCCACCCCGATTACTCACACCCCAACCTGTACTACTGCACGTTTTGTCCCGATTACTGGAATTGAATTACTTCCTGAGGATCAAAAGGGCGATCGTCACATCTTACGAATTAAGGACACACCTGGATTGCAGCATTTCAGGTACTTTTGTTAGACCCCCAACACTTCTCTCTCCACATTTTCTACCCTCGTGGAGTGGTCGGGTTAATGTCTGTATTTCAATTTCAAATTAATTTGCATGCTTTTCTTCTCTCTTTTTTTCACTCGTTATCGATAA
>JAULJZ010197922.1:0-20054 GCA_032270985.1 Heliamphora pulchella
ACACAGACACAAGTAGTGCCTCGTCATAGTGGGAGGGTTGTTCATCAACCTGATTGGTATATGTTCTTGGGAGAGTCTTTTGACAGGATCCCGGTAGAATTGGATACCAAACCCTGTAACTACAATAGAGCACTCCGGGACAAAGATGCACATCTTTGGCAAAAGGCTATGAATTTAGATAAAGAATCTATATATTTCAAATAGGTCTGGAAACTTGTAGAACCACCCGAAGGGATAAAACCCACTGCATGCAAATGGATCTATAAGAGGAAGAGAAGAGCAGACGAGAAGGTTGAAACCTTCAAAGTTAGGCCCTTTTTTTTGGATAATCAAAGTTAGGCTTGTTGCAAAAGGGTTTACTCAGAAAGAAGGGATCGATTATGAGGAAACCTTTTTGTCGGTAGCTATGCTTAAATTTATTCAGATTCTCTTATCCATTACTGCTCATTTCGATTACAAAATTTGGTAAATGGATGTTAAGATAGCTTTCTTTAGCATAAGTCTGGATGAGTGTATCTATATGGTACAACCAGACAGTTTTATAGCTAATAGCCAAGAGTACATGTTATGCAAGATTAAGAGATCTATTAATAGACTTAAACAGGCATCGAGGTCTTAAAATACTCGATTTGATCAGGCCATAAAGTCTTATAGTTTTGATCAGAGTCCAGATAAGTCTTTTGTGTACAAGAAGCGTAACGGAAGCGTGGTGATCTTTCTCGTATTTTATGTAGATGATATCTTCCTCATCGAAAATGCTGTAGGGGCATTATCAATGGTAAAAGAATAGTTATTTGGGCAGTTCGATGTAAAGGACTTAGGAGAAGCCAGTAACATCCTAGGGATCAAGTTTGTACTAGATCAGAAATAAAGGATGTTAGGTTTATCATCACAAGTAAAGTATATCGATGATATCTTTACTCGTTTTAGCATACAGGATTCAAAGAAAGGATTTTTCTCTTTCAAGCATGGAATCTCTATCTGAGGATCAGTGTCCTAAGATATCTAATGAGATAGAGAAGATGAAGGTGGTTCCTTATACTTCGACAGTAGGAAGCCAAATGTACGCTATGCTTTGCACTAGACCCGATATCTATTTTGTCGTAGGCATGATTGGCATATATCAATCTAATCCAAGGCAAGAGCATTGGATTGCAGCAAAGAATACAATCAAGTACCTAAAAATGACTAAGGATTATAGATTGGTTTACCAAGTAGACAGTCCAGTACCTTTAGGGCACACAGACTCAGATTTCTAGTCACAAAAAGATTCCTGTAAGTCTACTTCAAGATAAGTATTTACCTTAGGAGGTGGAGCTATTAGTTAGAAGAGTATCAAGTAGTCTTGCATTGTTGATTCTACTATGGAGGTCGAGTACGTGATAGCTTCTAAAGCAGCCAAGGAGGCTGTTTAGGAACTTCTTATTGCATCTAGATGTGGTCCTTTCAGTTCAGTCGGCTATCACATTTAATTGTGATAATAGCGGAGCGGTTGCAAACTCAAAGGAACCAAGAGTCCACAAGAAAGAAAAGCAAATTGAGCGTAAGTATCACCTGATACGGAAAATTGTATAGAGGGGTGATGTTACTATGACCAATATTGCATTAAGAAACAACCTTGTAGATCCTTTTATAAAGAGCTTACCGTCTAATACTTTTGATAGTCATGTAGAGGCATGAAAGTTAGATATATGGCAACATGATTTTGAATATAAGTAGGAGATTGTTAAACTTATGTACTGAAAACCATAAATTTTATTTTGGTTTTTAGTATTTAATTTTATTTTAACAAAATTATTTTTTTATTTTTTAAAAATCTTCTTAAACATTATATGTGTATAATTTTTTTAATGTTATGCATGGATGTCTAATATTCTGTACAGTATTTAATCTGGTGTGTAGAGTACGCCTTGCACACAGAAGATCAGATTTTAGGTTCTTACAGAATATAAGTTTTATGTTCACAGTTTAGATGGAAATCTGCATATCATCAGTATGACTGTGGCACAAAATTTTAGTAGGCATGTACTGATTACGGGGAACAGATAATAGCGTCGTCTATTGTTCCGACTCTCTGTGCTAGTATAGTTTCTATGTATTGAACGGGACACATTGGGATAATTAATTTTATACTGACTATATAAATTAATTAACACCCCAAGGTTATTATGAATAGTATTTATCTTCTTAATCTTGAAATAATTATTGATTTGAGTATACTTAATAGTCGTTATTTTGATTCATTTGAGGGTGCGATCTTATATGTGTCGATATTTTCGGTGAGTTAGATAGCAATATTAATTATATGGTAAAAATTAATTATTGATAAAATTCACGTCTCGATTGTTCGGGATTGACGATACCCCCTTAAGGAAGCTTATAAGTTTTGATCAGGCAAAACCCTGCTGGTGGATTTGATTGTCCGGCCGTCAGATAAGTTAAGCGGAATAGCTTAAGGAATTTAAATATGCCGATTAAATTAAATTGTCAGTAATTTAATTTAATTGGCGGATATCGGAAATCTTGACTTGGGGAGATGAGTTAAGGATTCATTAATAAGAGCTCAATGTAAGATGGTCTTGAGTTTATGACTTAGAATGCAGTTACAGTTCTTTAGTGGTGTGAACTGTAATTCAGTGATTTATAAAAATTGTAAAAATCACTGCAAAATTTTTATAATTATAGATACCGCTGCGAGATTTTCTTAATTGTAAAAACCGCAGAATACGTATCTAGGTTACACAAGAAGTCTTTGTCATAATTACCCCACAGGTCTCTGCTATAGCCCTATAAATATGCGAGTAGGCTAAATCATTTTGAGAACTTGTCTTCAAAACTAAGGATTGGCCAGGTTTTACCAGTACGAGTTCTCGAAAGATCGTAACTCACACTACGTTCGAAAATCGCATAAGAGAATACAGTAGAAAGTCTGACAGAAGCTTTAACTCGAAAATCAAATTCGTAGTTGGAGAATCGACGGAAAAGGTATTCTTCTAAATTAACTGTGGTGGCATGGGTTTTATTTTGATCTTTCGACATCAAAAAGTTTTATTTAGAGCCAGTTTCGGCATTTGCCCGTCCAATTATTTTTTTTGAAAAATTATTTACAAAAATAATGATCTTGGTAGTTTACCTCCAATAATTCATGCCACAGGTGAGGAGGAGGAACTCTTTAAGGAAGTCACCCCTGATGGAGAAGAAGAATTTGAAGAACAAGGTGAGTGGCAAAAACCAACCAACCTCGATAATGCTAGCTAAAGAATTTAAAGTTCATCATTTTTTTCTTTTTGTTCAGTTTCTATGGGCTCATTGTAATTTATGTTGAATCTTTTGTGAAACTGGAATCGCTATGTATTTTGAACAGTTCAGAACTCTTAATGATGTACTTATTGTTGGAGGCAAGACTGCCAAAATCTTCATTTTTGCAAATGATTATCTGAAAAATTTAACTGGACGGGCAAACACCGAAACAGGCACCAGATAAACTTTTGATAACGAACGATCAAAATAAAACCCGTGAATCCGAACTTAATTTAGAAAAATACCTTTTTACCGATCGAATCTTCAACTACGATTTGAATCCAAGTTGAAGGTTTTGTCAGATTTTCTACTGTATTTCCTTATGCGATTCTTGAATGTAGGATGGGATACAATCTATCAAGAATGTGTACCGGTAGAACCTGGACAGCTTTAGTCTTAGAAGACAAGTTATGAAACTGGTTCAGCCTACTCGTATATTTATAGGGCTACAACAGGGAGTTGGGGATTAATTATGAGTAAGACTTCTAGTAGAACACAGACATATATCAGTGATTTTCACAATTAAGAAAACCTCATAGTGGTATCTGTAATTATGAAAAACTAGCAGCAGTATCTGCAATTTCTATAAAACACTGAATTACAGCTCACACAACTAAATAATTATAATTGCATTCTGACCCATAATCTCAAGATCAGCTAGCATTGAGCTCCTGTTATTAATTGCTTACCATTTCTCCATACGTTAAGATTTTCTGATACCAGCCAATTAAATTTAATTTCGAAAAGCACACGAACTAAAAGAATCAATTATCTTTTTGTGTTTAAATGTGTAAAAAATAAAATTTAATAAATGCACAGTTTTTCGTTTAGCTTTTAAGCTAAGGTACTAATTAAAGGTATTTATTTATTTTATTTTTTATCTCAAATTTTTTTAAAAATAATAATTTATTTCGATTAAATATTTTTATTTAATTACTTCAAAATCCGAAATTAATTCTCACGTTTTTCAAAATATTCGATTTTATGAAAAATCATCTTAAACATGATATTTTGTAAAAAAATAAAATATCTAAAATTTTTCTATTTAAATAAAATTAATTAATTAAAAATTTTATTTTATTTTTTATTACAAAATATTTTAATTAAAACCTAATTTTCAAATTAATTAAATTAACAGGATAAATAAAGCAGACATGCAATCATCCATACTGTTCATATATATATATAAATACGATGCATATATCCTGATTTTATTATTTAAGTGAAATGTTGAAGTGTTTTAGTCTCCCGAAGAGAATAAGTTGTATCAATCCCTGTTCGCCTTTTATTTAGTGTCTTGATTGCATCAGACTTTCCTAATACTATTTGATATATCAATATATATCATATCAGCCCCGTATCTATCAGAAAACACATCAGAACAATCTCGAGAGAGAGAAAAACAGTCGGCCACCACCAGCCACTACCGGTGCCACCTTGCCGCTACCTTCAGGCGGTTCTTGTTTCCTCATTCGAGCTCTGTTTTCGATGATCTTTATACCATTTTAAAGTTCTAGAAATATGGGAGGTTATTATTGTCCAAAAATCTACAAAAAAAAACAGCCCAGAAAAAGGCTAAAAAAACTGCCTGAAGTAGCCTACGCCGCCCACCAGCGCCACCGCCCACTTCAGTGCCTTATTTGGGCTTTTTCTGGTGACCTGTTTGTGGTGATTTTTTCTAAAGAAATACCTTGAATATCTAGCCACATGTTGTTTCAAAAAATTCCTTGATAATAGCGCCAAAACAGCCCCGAAATGGTCCCCGAACCTTGTCGCAAGGCGCCACCGCCGCCGGCCTATTTGCTGCCTGTTTGAACACTGTATTTGGCCGAGTTTTTTTTTCTGGTTTTTGGACAATTTTTAACATATGTTTTACTGCTATTTTATGTTTAAAAAACAACTCAAAAAATAGTCCAAAAAATAACCCGAGAAATCATCAAAACCGCCGCCGGAACGCCATTAGCAAAGCTGACGGAACTGGGCTATTTTTGTGATTTTTCTCGCTGTTTTTGACTCGTTTTTTTTTGTTATTTTATATACATAAATACTGCAAAAAAACTCACCAAAAAAATCGTTTAAAACCATTAAATCTTACTGCGATCCGTGGCCCATTAAATCCTGAACCACCGCTGGTGCTGCCTCTGTTCTTCGTGTTCTTGAATATAAGCAATCTGTTCTTAAAAAATCTAACAGATATTTTAAAAATAGAAACCAACTATTACATCGATCCTATGTACCAAAGGCTGACATTCAACCTATCACGGTCAACCCCCGTGATTAAAAAAATAATCATCATTCACAACCATTTAATCAAACATGAAATTAAATGACGATCATAAAACCAGTATTAGAACGCTTGCAAAATAAAGTTAGCAACATTTCTAAAACTACCCAACCTCGATAGATGAAAACAAAAAATAAAATGGCTCTGATACCAATTGTTGGAGGTAAGACTACCAAAATCTTTGTTTTTGCAAACGATTATCTGAAAAATAAATTAGACAGGCAAACGTCGAAATGGGCTCCAAATAAACTTTTGATGACAAACGATCAAAATAAAATCTGTGCATCCAAAGTTAATTTATAACAATACCTTTTTACCAATCGAATCTTCAACTACAATTTGAATCCGAGTTGAAACTCCTGTCAAATCTTTTATTGTATTCCCTTATATGATTCTTAAATGTAGGGTGGGCTACAATATATCAAGATTGCGTACTGGCAGAACCTGGATAGTTTTAGTCTTAGAAGACAAGTTATGAAACTGGTTTAACCTACCCATATATTTATAGGGTTACAACAGGGACCTGAAAAGTAATTATGAGTAAGACTTCTAGTGAGACACAGACACGTATCAGCGATTTTCATAATTAACCAAACCTCATAGTGGTATCTGCAATTATGAAAAAGTAGCAGCGGTATCTATAATTTTCATAAAAATACTGAATTACAATTCACACCATTAAAGAACTATTATTGCATTCTGACCCATAATCTCAAGACCATCTAGAATTGAGCTCCTGTTATTAAATGTTTATCATTTCTCCCCATGTTAAGATTCTCAATACCAGCCAATAAAATTTTATTACTGATAATTTAATTTAATCGACATCTTAATATTCTTTAAACCCTTCAGCTTAACTTATTTGACCGCCGGATAATCAAATCCACCTGCAAGATTTGACCTGGTCAAAACTTATAAGTTTTCTTAAAGGGATATCGTCAATCATGAACTTTCGGGACGTGGACTCCGTTAATAATTAATATTCACCATATAAATAATACCGCTATCTAACTCACCAGCAATATAGACCCATATAACATCGCACCCTCTAATGAGTCAAAATAACGAATATTAAATATACGTAAATCAATAATTATTTCAAGATTAAGTGGATAAACACTATTCATAATAATCTTGGAGTGTGAATTAATTTATATAGTCAATATAAAATTAATTACCTCAATATGTCCCGTTCAATACACACAAAGTGTATTAGCACAAAGAGTCGGAATAATAGACGACGCTATTATCTGTTTTCCATAATCAAGACAGACCTACTAAAACACTGTGCCACAGTCATACCGATGGTATGTCCATTTCTATCTAAACAGTGAACCTAAAATTTATATTCTACGAGAACCTAAAATCTGATCTTCTGTGTGCAAGTCGTACTCTACATACCAGATTAAATACTGTACAAAATATTAGACATCCATGCATAACATGAAAGAAATGATACACATATATTGCTCATAAAAATTCTCATAAAATGAAAAATTAATTTTATTAAAATAAAATTAAATACAAAAATTAGAATAAAATCTATGGTTTTCAATATATAACTCTAATAATCTCCTACTTATACTCAAAATCATGCTGCCATACATCTGACTTCCATGCCCTCTACATAACTATCAAAAGTTTTAGCCGATAAGCTCTTTCTAAAAGGATATATTAGGTTGTCTCTTGATACAATCTTAGTCACAGTAACATCACCCCCTGTATAATAAAGTATAATAGCCGACTGAACTGAAGAGACCACATTTAGATCTAATAGGAAGTTCCTGAACCAAATGGCCTCCTTGACTGCTTTAGAAGTTGCCACGTACTTGGCCTCCATGATGAAATCAACAATGCAGGACTACTTGATACTCCTCTAACTAATAACTCCACCTCCTGAGGTAAGCACATATCTTGAGGTAGACTTACGAGAATCATTGTCTGACTAGAAATCTGAATCTGTGTACCCTAAAGATACTAGACTGTCTACCTAGTAAACCAACATATAATCCTTGATCCTTTTCAGTTACTTGATTATATTCTTTATCGCAATCCAATGCACTTGCCTAGGGTTAGACTAATATCTGCTAACCATGCCAATGGCAAAGCAAATGTCGGGTCTAGTGCAAAGCATTGCATACATTAGGCTTCATACTATCAAAGCATAAGGAACTACCTTCATCTAATCTATCTCATCAGGTGTTTTAGAACACTGATCCTTGGATAGAGTGATTCCATGCTTGAAAGGGCCTTTCTTGAAATCTTGCATGCTAAAACGAGTAAGGATATCATCGATATACTTTACTTGTGGTAAGCCTAATATCTTTTGTTTCTGATCTCGCACAAACTTAATCCCTAGGATGTGACTAGTTCCTCTAAGCAACACCTAACCCACACATAGAGTTAATAACAATGGTACGCATTCTCAATTTCACGAACTTCACGTTATTTGATTTTAATTAGCTTAAAAACCCCAATCAACATATTTCATTGTTGTACTTGTTAATTCAATGGATTTATGCAAAATCCCCAACCCGACACCCATAAGTTTTCATGTATCGTAGAAATCAATAAATATTCACACATAATTAGGTTAATACAACCCCTAATGGTCCAAAAATTCATCCAATTTCAACATTGAAACCCAACGGCTTGAAAACCCCCAAATTTTCATGATTTAAATTCAAAACAAACCCTAACTTTCCAAAATCACATATTCATTGTTCTCCAACGGTAATATCAAGATATATCCACCATAGATCATACAAAAGCTCAAGATCCATCCTTATTTAACATCAAACTCAACACTAGGATTTTAAAAACATATGTTTTTCATGCTTTTAAGTAAAATCAACAAAAATACAGCACATATACATACAATGATCAAGATTAATCTTAGATCTTACCTCTTACCTCTTAGGTGTTCAAAACTCAAGATCCAAGGTTCAAGCAGGCTCCACCATCACGAGTCACCAATTGAACGATGCCAAGGAAGTTTCCAACGTGTAGCTTCAACTTCCAACGGATGCTCACTCGGGAGAACGGTAAGAAATCCATCCTAGGGGTGCAAAGAGGGCCCCAAACATCACCCAAACCCAAACCCTAGGTCACCACTCATGCTCTAGAGAGAGAGAGGGAGAAAAAATGAAAATAAAATGTTAAAACTCGCATTTATAAGCTGCTCGCTGATAGTCCGCTCGAGCGATCCCCCCACATGTCGAGCGGTCCCCACTTACTCGGACTCTGCCACCTATCAACATTGGGTGAAAATCTGAATAAAAGATGCCAAAATTGTACCGAAACATAAGCCAAACACCTCACAACGATGTTCTCATATACTACTAAACCTATGGTCCTCATCATCCATCATTACCTAATTAAAGTTTTAATTTTCTCTCAAAATTAGCACTTTTTCCAATTCCACTGGAGGTCTCAAACCTAATTTTAAATAAATCTTCAAAATAAAAAGGGACCGGGTCCTTACATGATTTTTGGGCCTCATGGAAAATTTGGGCATTTTATTTGATTGTGGGCCAATTAAGTCTTACGAAAAACATGGGCCGTTATTTGATGTGGCCATATACAACACATAAACATATGTTTTTCATGCTTTTACCATAGATAATGCCCCCACATCGTTTTCGATGAGCAAAATATCATCTACATAAAGTACTAGGAAGATCACCATGCTTTCGTCACGCTTCTTGTACACATTGGACTCGTCTGGACTCTGATCAAAATCATAAGACTTTATAGTTTGATCAAATTAAATATTCCAAGACCTTGATGCCTGCTTAAGTCCATAAATGGATCTCTTAAGCTTGCATAACATGTGCTCCTGGCCTTTTGCTATGAAACTGTAGGGTTATAGCATATAGATACACTCGTCAAGACTTCTGTTAAGAAAAACTATCTTGACATCCTTTTGCTAAATTTCATAATCAAAAATATGCAGTAATGGATAAGAGAATTTGGATAGACTTAAACATGGCTACCGATGAAAAGGTTTCCTCATAATCGATCCCTTCTTTCTGAGTAAACCCTTTTGCAACAAGCCTAACTTTGAAGGTTTTAACCTTCTCATCTGCTTCTCTCTTCCACTTGTAGATTCACTTACATCCAATGGGTTTTATCCCTTCGGGTGGTTCTACAAGTTTCTAGACCTGATTAGAATATATAGATTTCATCTCTGAATTTATAGTCTTTTGCCAAAGATCTATATCTTTATCCTGAAGTGCTTTATTATAGTTACAGGGTTCAGTATCTAGTTCTGCCAGGATCTTGTCAAAAAACTTCTCAATACGGTCGAATCATAGTAATTTAATACTTTTACCTAGACGCTTCTCCGCCTTCGCCTTGAATTCTTTGAATTTCTCAAAGCATTCAGACTTATGGTGCATCAGGTAAATGTAACCATACCTTGAGTAGTCATCAATGAAACTGACGAAGTACTCAAAATCACCTCTAGCCCGGATTGTCATAGGACCACACACATCAGAATGAATCAACTCTAACGATTCTTTACCTGTATTGCCTTTGACCGAAAAAGGCCTCTTCATCATCTTAACCTCTAAGCAAGATTTACAAACTAGAAGTACATTCACTTTCAATGAACTCAAAGGTTCATCTTCTATTAGTTTATTTATCCTTTTTAGATTAATATAACCCAAGCGTAAGTGCCAAAAAAATGTTTGGTTCATGAAAGAAGAAAACTTTCTTTTATATGGTAAATTAGATGTGTTATTTAATTTAGTTAGTTGCAGTGTAGGAGAGATAAGAGACAACATGCAGATCATCCACCAATGTATCAAAACAAGTAAAATATTTATTTTTCTTAATAACAACAGAGTCAT
The DNA here is from genome assembly GCA_032270985.1 of Heliamphora pulchella. NCBI lineage: Eukaryota > Viridiplantae > Streptophyta > Magnoliopsida > Ericales > Sarraceniaceae > Heliamphora > Heliamphora pulchella. Next base: position 10,438 of record JAULJZ010197922.1, read on the forward strand.
TAAAATAAACAGAATATTTGTTCATTATTAAACTAGAAATCGAAATTAAATTTCTTCTAATTGATACTATCTAAAGACAATCTTTTAGAAGCAAAATTCTATCTCTACTAAATTTGAGAGTGATATCTTCTATTGCAACTGCTTCACCCCTGTATTATTACTTATATGTAGGTATATTTCTCCATCACTGAACTGCCGAGTTTCTTGGAACCCCTGTGTGACGCCTCGAAACTCGGAGATATATAGAGCAACAATTAACTAATAATGGTGTGGAATAATAATAAGCGATTAATACCCATCAATGCAGAAAAGTAAGAATACCATAAGATTAAGGTTACAGACCCAAAATGAAGTGTATTTAGAAAAAAATATTAAAGAAAACAACACTAAGTCCGATCAACTAAAATAAAAATCAGGTGTAGCAGACTAGTAGAGTTTTGGCTCATGGGAGCGACGGTTCCACCTCCTCGTCCACTGGGTAGTTGGCGAGAACATCTGCGTCCTCAAAACCTGGTATAGAATGTCGTGAGCTAAAGCCCAGAAGGAACAACATAATTATACGAAAAAATTTCCAAGTACAAGTCAACACACACAGCAGATAAGATGATCGAATAATTATGACAGTGAGCAATAGTGAGAATGATGTAACCAATTTAAATTTTCTAATCCAATTTAAACTTAAGTTACTCTAGGTTCTTCCCACCCGGTAAACATCATCCTAAACTCCATGATCCCTGTCACGTTGACCAAGTCTACCGACTGACGAATAGCATTCTTTAAGCCGTGGGATGACTACGTAACGGACTAAGTGTCCAGCCGGGTCATCACTGACGGCAAGGTGTTAGCGACGGTCTGGCCCTCGGATCTAAGGTCAAGGTCCAGTGCGAGATTGCAAAATCTAACTCCGATTATTACGCCACCCGAACCGCCTTCACCAAAATAAATATCACAACAATGTGCATTTTACACTTGGGGCAAAAACCTCCCAAAACAAATCAGAGCATATAACCAATATCATAATATTTCTAAGTATCTAAATTTCTAAAAATTTTAATTCCATCAATCACAGTACCAACCCTAAGGTTCAATTTTTATTTTCTTAAAATAAAACGGTAAACCTCGTAAAACCCACCCAATGATGGTGTGGTATGATACTATATGCTAAGATCACGATTTTTCAACTTACATGAGAATTTATGCATGGAAAAGATTAATTAGCATGTAGGACAAAAAGTGTACAAATTAATCTAAAGTCACTTCAAAATATTTAGGCAAAAACATAATGTGCCGATTTAACCAAATTTTTGTTGGAGACAATACTACTAAGATCATTGTTTTTGCAAACGATTTTCGATAAAAAAATTAACTGGACGGGCAAACGCCGAAACGGGCTCCAGATAAAATTTTTTGACGTCGAACGATCAAAATAAAACCCGTACAACCAAAGTTAATTTAGAAGAATATCTCTTGTCGATCTAATCTTCAACTACAACTTGATTCCGAGTTGAAACTCTAGTCAAATCTTCTATTGTATTTTTTACGCAATCCTCGAACGTAGTGTGGGCTACAATCTTCTGAAAACTCATACCGGCAGAACCCCGAGGTATTTAAATTTTGAAAGACAAAAATAATATCATAATAATAATGATATGAAATCATAAAAACTAGCTTAAAGTTATATTATTTTATCGTTATTTAATTATTTATATGTTGTATTATGTCTTTTTATGTTAAAATATAAGCTGACTTAAAGTTATATTATTATACTAAGTTGTTATTTTTTTATTATAATATTAGGCTATTTATAGGGATTTATGCACATATATACACATACATATATATATGTATATTAAATTACCTTTTGTCTTTTGATTATTTTATATATTAAAGTAACTTTTATCTTTTACTTTTGAATTATTTTATTAAGTTGTATAGAAAAATATAATTATATATATACCTATATATTTATAATGTTACTTTTGATTATTTTAATAGAGACTAAGTGTTGTAGAGAATTAGGGTTTATTGATTATTTTATTGTGTTTATTGTAGAGATTCTCTTGTGTATACAAAGCTTGTGTTGGGGGTTTGGGTGATTTCGTGTTGTAGTTACCTAAAAAAAATTATTATTATTACTATTATTTTATTTATTTATTTGTTTGTTTATTTATTTATTTATTTATTTATTATTATTATTATTATTATTATTATGGGTGATTGTGATGATGAGAGCAACTATACTACAGCTATACTACCGCTGCTATTATTATATCTAAAAAGTGGGTCCTTACACCCTATAAAGAATTGTAGACATGATTAGTAGCTCCCGTATCTACATACTAAGTACCGGTAGATAGCACCGCTAAACATGTTTTAACCTTCTAGTGAACAGAAATTACCTAGTTTGTTCTACTTATTGAGAAAAATCAGACACTGCTTTTTCTAATGCCCAAACTAGTTACAATGATAGCACTTGCCTCTCGACTTCTTCACACCAAGTTTTGGTCCTTTAATTGCTTTTGAACATGTGCCTCCCTGTTTCTAAACTTTTTTCTTCTTCTTGCCTTCTGGCTTAGAGCAAGAACGTTTTTCAGCCACATACATAGAACCTAGCTTCCTAAGAACACCTTCGACTGCTTGAAGTTATTTAAGAAGTTTTGCCAATAAAAAGCTGAGCTTATTCATGGTATATAGTTCAGGCAGAACTGCTTAAAACTATCAGGCAATAACTGAAGTATGATATCGACTTGAGTTTTCCCGTCAATTTCAACTCCTAGGATTCCAGTTCATTTAGAAGACTGATCATCTTCAGAACATGATCCCTAATTGGGGTGCCTTCAGCCATACTTACATTCATAAGAGACTTCATAGCCACCTTCCTAGCAGCACGATTTTGATCCTCAAATATTTATTTGAGATTCATAATTATGTCATAGGCACTAAGTATCGACTAATGATGATGATGCAAAACATTTAACATAAAAGCCAAAATGTAACAGCGAGCCATTTGATCAGCTTTCTGCCACTTCTGATGGGCCTGAGTTTCTTGTTCGGTCGCCCCCTCATCAGGTACTAGTGGACAAATCTCAATTAATACAAACTTATAGTTCTCAGCAGTTAAGACAATGTCCAAATTTCTTTTTCATCTACATAGTTTGGTCATGTTAGTTTTTTTTTCTTTGAGAATAGAAGCGAGAGGATTGAAAGTCATTTATTCCTAAGAATTACATTATTAAAAATAACCATTAATTATGACGAGTAAAATTTTAAATTTATTTTAATTTGATTCCCTCTACTATTTTAAAAAAACATTCGCCAGCAGCCTAGTACACTATGAATAGCATACCTCGATGGGAGAACGTCTACTATCCATCGTTTGTCTAGACAAGTCAGTTCTTATTAATTTTTCTATCTAGGCAACTGACCCTATCAAGTAAAATTAAATTGCTAACATAGCTTCGATCCAATGAATAGTAGTAGTAACTCAGATGGAAAGGAAACTAATTATTTATAACTAAGTGTTAACTACCACCTAATCCAAAATCAATTGCTTCTCAATGAACTCTTCAAATGTAGAAGTGATCCACAATAACAATTATCCAGAATTATCTATGAAGGAGGTTTGTACTAGCGATACCGCAATTAATCCGTTAGATGGGGAGGAAGGTTTTCCTGCTAACACGTAAATTAATTACATCGCCTACAAACGGGTTATGAAAACAACGGGATTTATCTGTAAATAAATTTTTTCTTCCACTTAAATTTTTAGAATATTTTTAAGGTTATAAATATCTGTTTAATTAAAATAAATTTATTAATTTCAAAAACTATAAAATTTGAAAAAATCAAAAACATCTTTCGGTATACACGATTCCAAAAATTTCGGTTTGCAAACAATCTTTTCGTGTTTCAATATGTAACAAATAAAATTCGATGAATGCATAGTTTTTTCTTTAACTTTTCAGTTAAAGTAGTGATTAAATGCATTTAATTATTTTATTTTATGTTACACATTTTTTGAAAAATTATAATTGATTTAAGATAAACATCTTTCCATTTAATTAATTCAAAATTTGAAATTAATTTTCACGTTTTTTCAAGATATCCGATTTAATAAAAAACTATCTTAAACGTGTTATTTTGTAAAAAATAAAATATCTAATATTTTTTCATTTAATTAAAAAACTAATTAAATAAAAATATAATTTTATTTCTTTTTACAAAATATTTAATTAAAATCAAAATTTTCAAATTAATTAAATTAACAAGAATATATAAAACAAATATATATCATCCATGCAGTTTAAAAGAATATAAATACAAGATATGTATATAACTCGATTTTATGATCAAATAGAAACTCTAATGAGTTTCAGTCTCCTGTTCAAAGATAAGCTGTAATGATTCAATCATTTTCTGAATCAGCTTTCGACACCTAGATTGCATCAGAATTCCTCGATATGTAGTGTTATACATGTATAACACCTCCGAGCCTCAAACATGTCAAAAATCACAAGCTAAAATAACCAGAACACCAGCCACTACCGCCGGACCACCGGCGGTGCCAACTCCGCCCATTACTGCCACTTCAGGCAGCTTTTGCCGCCACTCCTGAGCTTCGTTCTCAACACTATTTTTTCTAAAAGAAATAGCTCTCAAAAATTACTATTTTTTGTCCAAAAATCATAATGAAAATAGCCCAAAAAATAGCCAACGAAAATCCATGAAAGAGGTTGCCGTCAATCCCTACGCCGTCGCTACTTTGTCACCGCCCGTTTTGGCATTTGTCGTGGTGATTTTAGTTCCCATTTTTTTAATAGCACTGATATCTAGCAACATGTTGCTTCGAAGAACACCTCAAAAATAGTCCCGAATAAGCTTAAAAAGTAAACCCGAATTGCTGCTGCTACCATCGCTTATGGCCGCCACCTGTTTGGTTTTTTTCGCCACTGTTTGTGGCTGTTTTTAACACTATTTTTTAAGGCTTATTTTACTGCTACTTTATGTGAGACCCTAACCGGTTTTCTTTTTTGGCATTTTTCGACGCGTGTTTATCGTTTTGCTATAACATGTTTATGTGTTTTTATGCACGATCGATTTTAGATATGCACGTGGGGTTAGTTCCTGAGGCCATTGGGCATTGTGATGCGAGTTTAAAAAAAAAGATATTTTCGAGCGAGCCTATATTTTCAAAACAAAATTTTCTCTCTAGCTTTTTGAAACCCTAGAAATCTCTACCTTCTCTCTAACTTCTCGAGGGCTCAAGGCTCAGTTTTCAATGATCAGACAGTAGATCTTTAGTATCCTCGTGGTGGGCTAAGCATTTATCTAGATAGAATTTCATTATGACGAAATCTATTTTTACACGTGGTTCGAGGTATCGAGTTTTTAACTCAACGAGATAGGATCCTAGACTCTCATATCTTATAAGGGTGCTGCGTGTAATCGTATGTGTTTTCACCAGTTAAAAATGCATGAAAAATCGATTTTTGTTTCAAAAGTTAGGTTTTGGTTCAAAACCATTTTGGTTGATTTCGGTTGGATGGAATCCGGTTGTGGGTGTTCCTTTCGAGATTTTGTGGTAGTTGTGGGTTTGGGTATGTCCGAGGGTGTTGAAAAGGAAGTTTGTAGGCTTCGATTTAAGGTTGAGATGGTGGATACCGTAACTCGGAGTCAATTTTCGTCAGGGGTCAGTCGACTGAACATCGTGGTTTAGTCGATTAGATCGTCTGCTGTGTGGTTCAGTCGACTTGGGAGATCTAGTCAACTGACTTGTGTTTTGGGGGAATTTTACAAAATTTTAGTAGCACTTTTTGGTCGACTGCGTAGGGTGTCCAGTCGACTGATGTCTTGTTGGGGGCATTTTATTGTTTTGGGGGTTACGTTGTGGCCTTTCAGTCTATTGAATTATGGGGTTCAATCGACTGGCTCTCCTCTAGTGGGATTTCGGTTGATTGGATTATGGGAATCTGTTGACTGAATTCATGAAGAGGGGTGTTGGCCGTGTTGTTGTATTGGTTGGTTGTGGTGGGGTCGTGGGGGTTCATTTCGTTGTCGTTCTCGGGGATGACATGCATGGCTAGATGCGGGTTGTTGGTGCATAGTTGTGTGTGTGGTATTTGTTCATCATTGGGTGCAGGACGTGTTTGGGTTCGAGGCTCTTTTTCTAGAAAAAAAGTGGGGTTGTGGAAACCTTGTTGTGGGAGGTTTGGTGTTGGCCTTCGGATTAGGTTTTGTTTTGTACATGGTGCGTGATTGATTGTCTGGGTGAGAGGACGAGTAGTCTAGGTGAGCGGATGGCGTGATGGGCTGTGTGGCGAGTGGTGCCGTTATGGGATATGTGGTGTTTATGCATGGTTCTGTGCATTTAAAATTCTTATTTTATTCATACATGTGGTAAGACGAATATGTGGTCTTGGTGCATCTAAAACTCTGGTTTTATGGATGTGTGTGTGTATAGTGATGTGGACGAAAAAGTGGTCCGATATGATATGGACGAAAAAGTGGTTCGATAAAGGTTAACTCTGGTTAACTATGGATGAAAAAGTAGTCCGATGAATGTTAGCTCTAGTTAACGATGGATGAAAACGTTGTTCAATATATGTTAACTCTGGTTAACAATGCATGTGTGTGTGCGCGTGGGAATCAAAGGGACAAAAATGTAGTTCTAACGATACATTTGTGTACGGGTATCTAAAGGAAGGAAAATAGTTCCTGAGATCTTCTGTGAGTCGATGTATATAACTGTGTTGCATGTGGGATCGTGAGAGTTAAGGCTTGAAGGAGTCGATCTTTGCATGTAAAGCATTGAAGACTATTTGTATGCATATAAAACCGTTTCCAAACTATTTTCAATGCTCTTGTGAGTCGTGATATAAAATTGCTTTCAAACTTGTTTTGAAGCTCATGCTAGTCGTAACATACATATTACTCTGCTAGCAAATTTAGCTTCTATTTCATGTTTGTCTAGTTTTTATTGTGCTCTGACTCATGGTGTGGGATTTGAAATATTATTCAGGTATCGGTAATGCAGGTTGATTTGGGGGTGCTGGTGGGGCGGAAGATTTGTAATCTTCCATTTGTTTCTTTTGGACCTTGTATGTTTACATGTCTTCGGTGTTGGAACTGTGTTTTGTAAGCCTTTGGGAGAGTATATAAAATGCATGTATGCTTTTATTTGAGAGTGTAACATCGGGTTAGGTGTTATGTATGATTTTATAGGTGTTTCACGTGGCCTAGAGTTTGGGGCGTGACAACTTGGTATCAGAGCTCTGGGTTCGAATACCTAAGAGTCGTGGAAAGAGGGTGCATCACCAGGTGAGGTTGATTGCGTGTGCTTGATTGCATGTGTTTACATGTTTTGCTAACATGAGCATGATAACGAGATGAGTATGTGGATGTTGTGTATATGTGAACATGGGGATTGAACCTTAGGATTGATTAGTCTTGCCTTCTGGCGTTTGGGTTAACAAGCATGGAAGCTGAGTTAGAAATACGTTTGGCCAACGTGTTTTCTGGCAAGTAATCTAAGCAGGTTATCCAAATTGATGCGTCACTCTTATCGGTTCTCCTTAGTATGTGTGATGAGTTTGCATGATCGTATATGACTATGTGTTAGCATGATTATATGTTTTATGTTAAGTGATAACATGATGCATTAAAGCTTATATGGTTGTGTTTGCTTTCTTATAGATGTGATGTCTGCGAGGAGAGAATGAGGCTGAGGTCAAGGTCGTAGCCGTGGTTTTGGCCAAGAGGATGTGCCTATCCCTGATGCTAGGGAAACAAATGCTCCCCAAGGACCTGTTGACGCGGTAGGGTTGCTGAATGCTCTGGTTGGTTCCATTGGCTAGCCGGTTGAGACCTCTAGGGGGAGAAGTAGAGAGCCGGAGTTGAGGGCAACGGTGGCGATGCAGGACATCAGGCATCTTGACCCTCCTACCTTTGCTGGGGATCCTAGTCCTACAGTGGCTACAGAGTGGTTAGAGTTGGTGACCCAGATCCTTGATACATTGCAGATTGTGGAAGACGATTTATGGGTTCCTCGTGCTACTTTCTAGTTGAGAGGGGATGTTCACGAGTGGTGGAAATATGCCCGGAATACCGTGGACGGCACGTGGGCAGCTTTCATAGTGGTTTTTCTAGAGAAGTACTTTTTGGCTTCTTTGCAGTATTCGTACAGAGAGGAGTTTTATGCTCACACCCAAGGGGCAATGAGCTCGTTCAATACGAGGCCAGGTTCCCCAGTCTATCCCAATTTGCACCGAAGTTGGTGGGTACAGACGAGTTACGGTTGATGAGGTTTGAGCAAGTCTTGAGGCCGGCGATCAGAGAGCGAGTGGCAGGGATGGGGCATCGTCTTTTCATAGAGTTGGTGGAGTCGACATCGAGGATCGAGAATACCTTGAGCGAGACTCGAGGTTCCAAAGAGGTCAGAGCATTGTAGGGTGGAAAGGAGGCTCAATTAGGTAGACGCTCCAACAAGAGGTAGAAGTCCTCTGGCCCTTGTTTTCAACCATCTCGGTCACGACAACAGTTTTCTACACCAGCGCCGTTGGTGGCCTCGTCTGGGAGGCCAGAGTAGAGGAAGTTGATCTGTTATTGGTGCAGGCAGCCTAGACATCGTGTGGCAGATTATCCACAACTAAAGTAGTCTCAGAGTTCGGTGCCAGTTCAGTTACAATGGAGGGAGCCGCCAGTTTGTTGTGGGTGTGGTCAGCCAGGGCATATTGCCAGGAACTGTCCTCAGGGAGGTAGTGTGCCAAGCACGGCAGGTGCATCACCTATGCTGGACCAACATGGTTATCAGCAGTCAATAGTGCAGACCTCTAGGGTGACTGACCACGGTGCTTCAGTATAATCTATACGGCAGCCGACAGTACTAGGCTATGGAGGACAGACCAGGATGACACATGGGCAAGTGTATACCCATACAGATCCCAGTCTATACAGCAGCCGACAGTGCCGGGCTAGGGGGACAGACCAGGATGACACAGGACCGAGTTAATGGAGGCAATACTGTCAAGATCATTGTTTTTGAAAACGATTTTTGATAAAAAATTAACTCGACGGGCAAACGCCAAAACGAGCTCCAGATAAAACTTTTGACGTCGAACGATCAAAATTAAACCCGTGCAACCAAAGTTAATTTAGAAGAATACCTTTTGTTGATCTAATCTTCAACTACAACTTGATTCTGAGTTGAAACTCCAGTCAGATCTTCTACTGTATTCCCTTGCGCGATCCTCGAACATAGTGTGGGTTACGATCCTCCGAGAACTCGTGCCGGTGGAACCCCGATATATTTAAGTCTTGAAAGACAAAAATAATATCATAATAATAATGATATAAAATCAAAATCATCAAAACTTGTTCAACCTACCCGTATATATATAGGGTTACAACAGGGACCTTATGAGTAATTATGAGTTAGACTTCTAATGGAACACAGACACTTACTAGAGGTTTATGCAATTATGGAAAGACATGTAGCGGTTTTTGCAATTTTCATAAAATATTGAATTACAGTTTACACCATTGAAGAACTATAATTGCACTCTGACCCATAATTTCAAGACCTTCTTGCATTGAGCTCCTGTTATTAAATGCTTACCATT
>JAULJZ010197941.1:0-20052 GCA_032270985.1 Heliamphora pulchella
CTATCAAACCTCAATATTTTCGTCTGCTTTTTGGTGGTTAGATATATATATATATATATATATATATATATATATATGTTATCTACAATTTTTATGTTTTCACCAAAGTTTGGCTCTCATTTTAAAATAGGGTTTCCTAGCCGGTAGTGTTGACTGGTCAAAAAATGACACACTTTGGTAAAATTGTAATATCTCTAGTTTTGGTTATACAAATGAGTTAAAACCAACTTTGGATGAAAGCTAGCACAAAAATATAACTCTGGACATAAAAATCATACTTAGATCAATTTTCTACATTGAGTTATGGCGTTTCAAATCTCATAGCAAAAACATCAAAATTCTCAAAAATTAAGCCTCTTAGGGTTCAAGTCTTCTACTTATGTCATGTCAAGTTTTTGTTCCACTTCTTTGCGTGCTTGTATTTTAGACTTTAGCATCAAAGTTTCAGCACACTTAGAGGTCATCAAACTCAAGGATAACAACACACAACATCTCATATCATTCACAAACATAACAGTCCCAAATTCCAACTACAATGCCTTTTTGGTTTTGATTTCAGTTCTTGATTCTTGAAGAGTTTAAAGGAGTGTGTTGGGGGATATTTTGAGGTATATTAGATACAAGGTTTAGAGATTTTATTTACTTATTTGAGGGCTCAAGGGATGGTGGCATGGAAGGACTTAACTTTAGAAAAACTCCTCTCCTTGATTCCTTTTTCTCCTCCTTTCTCCTTCTTTTTCTCCCTCAAACTTATAGAGTACCTCAAGAAGTTTGAAGGTCTGGTCCCTCACCTCTCTTGCACAAAATTATGAAGGGAAGAAGAGGGTGTTTGGCTTGGTTTATATAGGAGAAGGTTAGGAAACATATGGGAGACAAAAAGTACCAAAAAGTCTCATCTTTCTTCACTTTAATTAATGTGACTTGAAGTTGATTTAACTCTTGAGGGCTAAAACTCAGATATGGGAAAGCTAAATGTAGCTAGGGTTCAGTTTGGGTGACAAAAATCTGATCCCCCATCAATCAAGGGATTTGTCTTGATTTTCGTGCCTTTATTGTGTAAAAAAATGCATTAAAAGTTAATTTGATATATTTTTTTGGTGTCTTTTCCTACTGAGACCTATTATTTTAGTATGTTTATGAGAAATATTATACTTTCATGTATTATCATAATTTCCATAGCAATTGATTAAATAGATATAGTCTTTTAAGTTAATTTAAACTATTTTGACAATATACGATTTTTTGACTTATTTTGTTGTGCATGAATTTCAATAATGATTTGTTTGCTTTTTTTGACCTATAACACTATATTATTATATATATTACTTGTTCAAGAAGTATTGGATCATCATAAATCATAATTTAATACAATTCTCATCATTTAATGCTAAAAATAAAGCAAAAAGTCACTTTTTGGCACACTTCCCAAGGTGGTCGGCCACTAAGGGGTATTTTTGGTATTTTTTATGTTATTTTGTCTTTTTCTACTTAATTGTACTTAAATTCTTGATTTAGGGTATCCATGTGTCAAATTTGGATTTTTAAGGCTTTTGGCTGTATTTGGGGCAAAACGGTCATTTTACCCTATTTATGAGAATTTTTTATTTTTAATTCATTATTTCATAATATTTACTTCATTTAGAATGTTATGAGATTTTTTGGGTGCTAGGATTTTATTGCATGTGTTTTGGACCTTTTTAGGGTTTCCGAGCTGAACTTAGGGTTTTCGATTCGAGTTAGGGTTTTGAACCTGTTATGTGTTCTGTGGTCTCGTGTACTATCCATCAATAACACTTAAGGTTTGAGCTTGGTCTTTACATGGATTGTTATTAATCGGGCTATTATAACTAGGGTCTGTACCGGGTCGTTACAGAAAAAAACCGAGAGAATACAGAAAAGGAGAGCTGAGTGAAAAAATCTAAGAGAATATAGAAAAAAGAGAGTTGAGTGGAAAAATATGAGAGAATAAAGAAAAAGGAGAGATGAGTGAAAAATCTGAGGGAATACAAAAAAAGGAGAGTTAAGGTACTATCTGCAGGAAAAGAGCACTACCGGCAAAGTAAGGGGCACCCCCAGTATGGACTGTATCAAGCCCAAGCAGTGTCTCAGCAAGAACTAATGGGCCACATCTAACAAGGAAGAGCTGGCCCGCCCGTCCGGAGGTCCCAAGAGAAAACGAGCCAGAAGACAGATGCAAAGAGCATGCCTACGTTGAAGTTGAAGAGAGAAGTCTCCAAGAGATCCCTGAAGTCCGAAGTGGTCCACGATCTGAGCCACACCGAGAAATTCGTTATGAATAATAATAGAAGCCTCGTGCCTGGAGTAACCTCAGAGCTGCATCAACCTGTCCCTGGGACTCAAGAAAGGCATGGGAACTATGACCTCTTCTCCACCCGAGATCTCCAAAATGGCCAAAAAGTCCTCCACATTCAGACATAACTCCTCAACACCAAAGCGGAATACATGGACCTCAGGATCCTATAGCTGAGCTTCTCCCCTCAGAAGATGCCAATCAACCCTCAAGGATCGCAGAGAGAACAACGCATCGAAACCAAAGTTGAGGAAGTTCTTGCGCTCAATCAGAAAAAAATCACTTATCCAAGCCGATAGAGAATTGTTGTAAGAGTGGGCCCTGAGGATCAAAGATATCCAGAGCAGTGGGATATAGAACAGTTGCCCCTTTTTTTATAGATCCAGAAATGGAGGGAACCCACAGAATTTGCCCCAAGTTTCGCACTAAAACACTGTGCTACGGCCGTCAGTTTTTTATTACGGTCCTAGCTTTGCAATATAACGGCCGTTGCATTTTATTCCCAAAACTCACGGCCACGATACCAAAACTACAGGCTGTAAACTTTTCTTCATAAAAGTACAAGCCGTCATATCTAAACCAAGCGGCCGTCGTGTTAGTTCTCACGGCTGCCATCTTTTTTTATGTAGAAATTTTAGCAGCATGTCCCCATTTTGCCAATATGCCCCAAACTATACTTGTGCACTCGTTGGCAACCCATTACAAGAAAAGCAGTTTGTATAGCAAGATCACAATCCATGAATCACATCATCATGCATAATAAGAGTAAGTGGTCGAAAACCATTTTCATAAATATATAACAAAAAAGGCATCCATTATAATAAAAGTGTAAATCACAGGGCACGAAGGCCCAACCCAACAAAAGCAAAGTAATGAGCGTATATATATGACATGGTACGCAGGTTAAGAAAAGAATCAAGGGCACATAGGCCCCATCAATGTATCTGTGCAGTGTGACAAAGAGCAGTATGTTAGAATGTATCAGTGTGTGTGTCGAAGTAGTGTATCAGTGGAACAACTAGTATAAAAAACCAATGTATAATGAGACAAGGCAAAGGAACAAAATTTATCAGCCAGGCATGTAGGCCCAAAAAAAAGAATAGGAGCGCAGGTCTCCATGTCTAGTAAAAGGGAAAAAGAATAGCAGCTAGGCAGCGGTGGCATCATCACTCTCGTCGGGTCCTCTTCCCCCAGACCACGTAGCCTCCCTGGAATGACTCTCTAGATGTCGACTTAGTCTCCTCTGCCCCCTCTGAGTTGTTAATAGTATGTGTAACACTAGGAGTCCGAGTCCGGGATGAAGAAGTAGTAGCAGAATCAGAAGTCCGTCTAGAAGATGCAGCTGGGGCAGTAGGTGCTATACGGCGACCACGAGTCCTCGGCCCTCCACCACGCTCGAGTTAAAAGAAAAAAAGGGCCATGTCAGCTAAGGTAGATAAGTATGAGCAGAAAGAAAAAGTGCAAGAATGTAAATGAGAGATAGAAAGAACTGAGTACCGCAACAGGGCCACCTCGAGGAATAAGAGGCTCCAAGCCATGAGCCTGGAAGGTAGCATCCCAATGGGGGATCAACATCCTCAACCCAGTGATCAAGCGGAGGGACTGGTAGCACCATTCCTGGGGCATCTGTTAAGAGAAAAAAAAAGTCAGTACAATAAGGTGTTAGGATCAATCAGATATGGGAAACAGTACAGTCAGCTCATCACAATCAGAGGCAAACAACAATATCAAGAATAGAAGAAAGGATGTCGTACTTGCTCGACGCCGGGGGTAGGAGAATCTCTAGGGTCGCTGGCTTAGGAACTCGAATCTGATGAAGAACCCCATCCACAAAGGTGTCCACTATCTAGGAGAGTTCGGGATGTACAGGGCCCAGGGCAGCAAGAGGAGGACTCCGCACAGTAGCACAAGCTCCTATAGTAGGTATAAGCCTCTCTCGGGCAAAGACAGTATTCACGATCTTCGCCCTCGATCAACATAGCATCGTCAAGGCCCACCATGACTCGGATGATCTCAGCTATGTGGAGTGTGTCGGTCTGATGCATCCCCATCAGATGTGTCCTTGGGATACGAAAATGATCATACCCCAAGGAATACCGAACGACGCACTCGCCAAGGTACCACCCTTTGCAGAATGGCCCCTCAAGCACGACACGAGTCCGGGTGGCCTCACGGCTCTACATCAAATCGGCACTAGCTTGCTCCTCCATGCCCAACCAAATGTCCCAGTGGACCTGAAGATCAAAGAAAACATGTCAGCAAGCAGTGTATATGCAGAAAGTGAGAAGTAAGAATGAATTGAAGCATAAGAAGCTCACCCAGTCAGGAGTGAGGCTATCGAGAAAAAGGCAGTCATCGTTCAAGTCCTTCTCACCAAACTTCGTACCTCGATGGCGTTTGGCCCATCGAAGTGCCCGGGGGATCATAAGCGGGTCGTCACATGAGTTCACCAGCTAGCGCATGCTAAGGAACTTATAAGCCAAAAGTTGCAGAAAGTCAAGAGAGGCATCAATACAGTTGAAACTGGTGTGCAGATATGGGAAGGAAAAGTATTGAAAGCAGGAAAAGAAGACATACCTCCTAGATGCGCCAGTATCAGTTGACACTCAAGTCAAAAATTCAGGTAGCTACGCTCATGTACCCGTACAGTGTGGCCAGTGCATCTTTGCCCCAGTCATAGGAGCCAATCTGGTCCACCACCTCCATGGCAGCGTGGTAGTAGAGGTGCACCATCTTCTCTAAGTTCAGAAATAAGGATATCTTGAACATATGGAGAAGGAATGCACGCGCCACCCACTCGAAGTGGTGAATCTCGGAGTAGGCAAAGTGGCAAAAGGTTGCCCTCAACCATGTATATCGTATGCTCCCCCTGTCGACGAAAGAGGGCACATGACCGAAGAGGTGTAGAATTGCCTTGGGGTTCTAATAGATATCGAGATCAAACGGGATTGGGTCGCTGCCTACCCGAATCCCGGTGATAAGACAGAAGTCTGAAGGAGTGAGGGTCACCTTGAATGTGGGAAGGTGGAAGGTGTTTGTGGTGACCCACCACCTCTTCGTTAGAGTTGTAAGGGAGACCCTGTCGTTGCTGGTCCCCTCCAGCATGGAAATGAAGCTGCCGAAGCTGGCTCGGTCAATGATCTCTCGGCTACGGGGTGGGAGCGTTGTATACCACTTCAGCACGTCGGAGGATCCATTGAAACCTCGAATGCAAAGCTGCCCCTGAAACAAAATAAAACAAACCAATCAGTAAACATAAAATAATAACGGAATCAAGAAAATTACAAAAATAAGGCAAACAGAAATGACGACGGGATCAAAACCAAGTACGTAGCAAGATGACTGAAACTTACAATAATCAAAACATTAGCAAAACGAGACCTATATATATATATATATATATATATATATATAATTTTTTGCTCACCTACCTTGTTTTCAAACCAATGATGATTCAACCCAATCGAAATCAATTTGCTAGGATCCAAATTCAAACTTAACAAAAGTTCGGTTTCATTTCAACATCTAATAACTCATTTGACATAATTCAACCCCGATTAAAGTTCAAGATCAAAAGAAAATTTCAAGATGACCCCTTAATCCACTTCAAAGTTTAAACCTTGAAAAAGCCAAAGCAATGAAAATGATCAAAATTCCTTCTCAACAAGAATTAAATGCAAACCTGATCCAACCTAGCCTCAAACCCATTTAGCCCCATTTTCAAAAATCGACTAATCCAAAACTCTAATCCAATCACAAATTGACATACCAACTTATTAGTTTTGATTCCTCGTCTAAACCAGCCCCTAACTCCGTTCTAAACCTACATTTTCAAAATTCAAAATTCAAAATTCATCCCAACACTTGCCTAGATTCATCTCCAAATACAAAACCAAACCTAATCCAAAATCCATCCAATCTGAACCTCCTCTAATGGCACCACCTCCACTACCGCCGGCACCACCCTCATCGCTGACGAAGCCAAAATCGCCACCCACCATGGCCGAGAGCTCCACCGATATGAGGGAAATGATAAACACGTTTTCGAGAGAAAGAGAGAGAGAGACTGGGAGAGAATCGAGAGTAGGAGAGAGAGCTGAGAGAGAGAGAGAGAGAGAGAGAGAGAGAGAGAGAGAGAGAGCCGAGATGGGAGAGTGGGAACCCGAGAGAGATAGAGAGACGTGAGTGAGAGAGTGAGAGAGAGTCGAGAAAGTGAGAGGAATGCGAGGAAGAAAGAGTTTTAAAGCTTCGCGCGAATGAAAGTTTAGACCTGTCATAGGTTCATATTCTACTATCAACCTCGGGGCCGTGAGGTCCGGAGGCTTTAAACCTAACGGTCGCAACAACTTGACCCAGACAACCACTTTGTATTGTCGCGGCCGTGCCTTTTTTCCAAACGTTGCTCAAGGCTGTGAACTTTATGTTTAGGCCGCCATATCCCTAAGGCAAAATAGTACAGGCACGCAACGTATAAAAGTGACGTCCTCTTTGCTTGTTTGTGCTTTCCTCTTTGTTAGACCTTAGAACCACCTTGTGTGGGTTTTTGAACAATTGAAGGCTCCCATTAACCATTCTATGTGATTGAGAATGCCCCTTCAACCTTCGATCCTCCTCATAACCTTAAACTGACTTTTTGATCCTCGAACGACCCAAAAGTTACCCCTTTACCCTTGATGGTCCTCGTCACGACCTAAAATCGGTAAGCTTACCCCCCAAGTGTTTGGTCCACCTCATGACCTTAAACTAACCTTAACCACATTAGTCTCTCTCTTTGAAGTCTTAGAAGACTAGGCATACCTCTTCTAAGCTCTAAAAGACTAAGCATACCTATTTTAAGCTCAGAAGACTAGGCGTACCTTTTTCATGCCCAATAGAACTAGGCATACCTCTTTTCCTAAGCCCTAGTGCACTAGGGATCCCTAGTTATTTTCAAAATGTTGTCTAGGTCCTAAGTTCGTGAGACGATTCTTAGGTTTGCCATGCCCCAGTGTTCTAAACACCCTAAGCTGCTTCCCTGGCACCACTAAGTGGAATTCTTAAAAGGTTTGAATTTTGGTTACTTTCTCAGGGCCTGACTTGACCTTTTGAAGTTCCCATGTTTTGCATTATACCTTATATCTACACCATGTTTTGCATCTATCATGCATTATGATTAGCCTGTTTACATCATATGTATTTCTCCACGAACTACGATTGGTCTAATCCCTTACAATAGGGGTATGCAGGAAGCTCGATGGAAATTTGGGTTCAACCATGCTTTTTCTGCATGTTTTGTTTGTGCCTAAGATTGGCAGCTTGTTCAATCGATTTGTCTCTGAAATTTTGACATTTATTTTCACCACGAGTTACTGCAAACTCTGTCAAAGAGGGACAACTATATACATCCCAATCTGACCAAGCCGAATCTTAGGTACCCATCTCGAATGCGCCCTAATGACCAAAAAAATGAGAATCATGCCCAAGGATACTACCAAGCAAGAAAAGATCACAAATATGGCTGAAAATCCCAAGACCTTAAACCAACCTTCAGGCCATAATATCTTTATCCTCATGATCGCCACTTTTTTGAAAACCCTAGAACAAGTCGTGTTCTTACTCTCCAGATTGTGACCTTTTTGAAAATCCTAATTAAAGCAGTGACTTTCTTTGTCACGACCGTTATTTTTTATCCAGGCCGTGACTTTTGAAAGTCACGGCTGTCCTTTTCACCGCCATAAAGGTAACAGCCTGTACTGTACAAAAGCAAAAAAGTAGCGGCCGTCACTGTTACCCCTTTTTTGGACTGTTGGCAGTATTTCAGAAGGTGTCTGGTCTCTCACCTTGCCTATAAATAAGCCTTATTTTTGTGGAAAAAAAAAAAGAAGAGATAATAAGCTTGGATAACAAAACTCTGCTAAAATCCATTTCCACCCGATATTTCGACATTCATCTCATATTTCCCGACCTTCGTTCGTGTTCTTGCTTGCATCGGAGGAGTTCTTAGAGCACGTATATTGGATCGGAGGTATCATATTCTCACCACCGAGGGGCCATACGGGTTGGATATTCACATGAGGTAACCTTAGGATCCCGCGACTCTTCTTAAACCCTCTTTCTCTTCCCCCGAGGGTGTCGTGAGTAAGATTTTCATTGTTTTTTTGATTGTTTATCATTCATTTCAATAAAAATAGTTATTTCTTTTAAGTTTTCATTACTAACAGTTTTTTTATAGCTTGTAGTTTCATATATTTACATTTGTTAATACTATGCTTTGATGCACACAAGCACACTAAGCACAATAGAAGTTTACTGAGGTTCTAGGACATCACGGCCGTCACTTTTTATGTCATGGTCGTATATTCTATGAAACCCATAGTGACGGCAGTGTCATTTGTATAAGAGCCACTACATTTATGCATCTTTATATGGACGACTGCAACATTTTAATATTACGACTGTGACATTGTTTTAAGGCCAGAAGTGCCAAAACCCTTTTTAAACGTCTCTGTTATATGTTTATTTCAAGTATGTACATCTTTTCATTGTTTTGTTTGATAATTCTTCATTCCGTACTTCTGTCTATCACTCTATTGGGTAAAAGGTGATAGATCTGGCCCAGATCTAGTGGGTCAAGATCTCTACTCTATATACCTTCATATTTACATGATTTTGAGGTTATGTAAATGTTACGACCGTCGTCTTTTCCTTTATATTTGTCATGGCCGTCATGTACTTTGCTACAGCCGTGCAGTTGTTGAGAGATCAACAGCATATAAATATGTTTTAAGTTCTACGGTATTCATTTTTTGACATTCTGTATATTCTGTTTAGAGTTATTACTTACATAGAGGATAAAAGATGATAGACCTAGCCTAAAATCAATAGGTTATGGTCTCTGTCCTACATATCCCATCCATTTGAGCCTATTTCAAGCCTTGTACATTGCATATGCCCTTTTTGGACCTCCTAAAAGCCATAGCTGCGACATTTATATGTGACGGCCGTGAGATATTTTTTTTATGTTCCTCGCGGTAACTCTATTTATGTCACGACCGCCTGTTTTGTGATTATATTTGTCACAGCCGCAACATTTATTGCTATGGCCCTGAGTTTTTGTGTATATTCAATAGCTCAAAATAGTGTTTTAATCTTTTATGTTTTGTTCAGTATAGCCTGTTTATAACATGTTAGAAAGTAAAATTTTGTTACATGTCCCTTAGGTCTTTATTTGTTCATTTTACTGCTCACTTGCATAATATCCAAATCACATGATCTTGAGAATCGTAGCTAGGTTTCGCTTTATTGTTGCTTTTGTTTGAACTCTCTTCAACCTCCTATTTTGTATATGTTACTTTTAAAAAAGTTTATAATAAAAACCAACATTGACAAAATAGAGACCAACCTCTCAGTTGGGCGAGAAGGGTGCCTAGCACCTTCCCTTCTTGTACTTTAGCCCTCGAATTCTCTTTTTCTCTGGTTACACTTTTAAAAAACCCGCAGCCTTCTTTTGCTTTTATTGGTTTTCTAAAAAATCAAATGGCGACTCCATTTTTTCTAAAAACGTGCTCGGATATCTTAGATTTTCTTGTTTAAAAAAAAGAAAAATGGTATTTTTTAAAAAACGATAAATACCTGATGCACCGTTCTCCCTGCCTCGAAAACACGCGCACCGCTACCTTTTTACTTTTTCACAGTGACGGCCACCACCTTTATGGTGGTGAAAAGGATAACTGTGACTTTGCAAAGTCGCGGCTTGGATAAACAATCGACGGTCGTGGCAAAGAAAGTCACGGCTTGGTTTAGCGTTTGCAAAAAAGTTATTGCCGTGACCTGAAGATTTTTAGGGTTTTTCCTTGGGTGTTAAGCCACATTCGTGATTTTTCTAGCTTAGGAGTATCTTTGAACATGATTCTCATACTTTCATCATTGGAGCACATTCGAGACGGGTGCCTAAGATTCAGCTTGGTCAAATTGGAGTGTCTATAATTTTCGCAACATTGAGACATGAAAAACGTCGTGTACTCTCGAAAGTTGTGGCGGTAATGCCATCCAATATGTTACTTGTCTAATGCGTTGCAAGATTTCAAATGGTTCGATATATCTTAGAGCAAGTTTCTCTCTTTTTCCAAAATAGATGATCCCTCTGCATGGTTAAATTTTCAAGAAGACGTGATCTCCGTTTTCATAGGCCAAGTGTCTAGTCCTTCTATCGACATAACTCTTTTGCCTGCTCTGAGTAATAATGAGTCGTTCCTGAATGAGCTTCACCTTATTCGTGGTTTCTTGAGCTAACTCTGATCCTATCAAATTTGTTTCTCCCACCTGAGTCCAATAAACTGACGATCAACAAGGGTGATTGTATAAGGTAGGTGTCATGTTAATACTTGCCTGATAGCTATTGTTATAAGAGAACTCTACTAGTGGTAAATGCCTCTCCCAAGTTTCCTTCAAATCCATTGCACAAGCCCACTCTATATCTTCTAGCATTTGGATAATACGTTAAGATTGCCCATTAGTTTGGAGGTGAAAAGCTATACAAAAGTATAAGCTGGTTCGCAAAGACTTCTATAGACTCCTCCAAAACTTTAAAGTAAAGCGCTGATCTCGATTTGACACGATAGACACGGGCACTCCGTAATCGAATGATCTCTCGAACGTATAATAGGCTTAGTGAGTATGGCGTATTAGAAAACATTATTTGTAAGAAATGAGTTGACTTGGTCAAACTGTCCACGATCACCCAAACAGTGTCGTTCCCATAAGGTGATCAAGGTAGCTCAGTTACAAATTCCATGGTTTTGCGTTCCCATTTTTACTTTGCCTTTTGATCGGTCTTTGGTGCTTACTTCACTTACTGACATGTTAAGTATTTTGCAACAACCTTTGCTACTTCCTTCTTCATCCTGGACCACCAATAATGGCATTTAAGATCTTAATACAGCTTGTTCTCTCTAGGATGCACCACTAATCTAGACTAATGAAACTCCTTAAGTACTTCTTCCCCAACCCATCTACGTTCATAATAAATACTCGTTCTACGTCAAACTTACATTCGGGTGCACGACCCAATTCATAGAGGTGCCATCAGTAGGTATGCGAGATTCCATGAAAACTATCCTGATCGGACTTCTGTGCCTCTAAGACCTTTGTGAGCAGCACTGGTGTACTTACCATAACGCCTAAACACACCTTGGGTTGAGTTTAAACTCACCAAAAGATTCCAACATTTCCCACTTCTTCAAAGTTAGGTTGGTTATAAGGCCACTTGATTTTCAACTTAATGCATCAACTACAACGTTTGCCTTACCAGGGTGGTAGGACAAGATGAACTAATAATCTTTTAAGTATTCCATCCACCATCGTTGCCTAATGTTCAAGTCCTTCGGGTTAAACAAGTACTTCAAGCTCTTATGGTCAGTGTAGAGCTCAAACCATTAATTGTACAGGTAATGTTGCTAGGACTTTAGGGCGAAATCCACCATAGCTAGTTCTAGGTCATGTGTCGAATAATTCCTTTCATGTGAATATAATTGCTTTGAATCATTTGCCACTACTTTCCCGTCCTGCATAAGTACGCACCCCAGTCTATCCTTAAAGGCATCATAGTAACTATGTGAAGGGATCAAAATCCTAGGAAACAATGATAGCGCGTATGAATCGAATCAAATGCGACGTGGAACGAAGAACATATAACAAAAAAAACTATACAACACTGCATCGTCCGAATGGATGGGAAACCATTCGAATGAACGAAACAATACCTAAAACCCAAAAACTGAAACTTGGTACACCTACAAGGCAAAATAAAAATTATACATGCGTGATCCATTTGGTTTTATCACGTTTTAGTGCTTGAACTTGAATCCGAAGATCAACACTGCAAGAAAACCGATAATCCGGTCTTCGTTCAGATCTTATGCTGTATTCCTAAACGCCAAAAAAGGGAGAGCAGAGTATGGGGTTTGTTCCTTCTTGTTCCTAACCATGTTTGGTTGCCTTATCCTTTTTTTGGTTCTCACAAACACATACAAACCCTAAGAGACTGAATGAATGTGTTATCTGGCGGTCAAGATTATAACGGTATATAAATAAGTTATTGCAGGGATCTAAGGAGTAAATAAAGCACAGGCTTCAAATGTAATTAGAAAAATCTAATTCAACCTAGAAGCAAATTCTTAAAAACATAAATTACAAATCATACCACTAAAAAATTGTAATTGCACTCCAGGCCTTATTTTTAAAAATGAATATTCAAGCTCCTGTTATTAAATGCTTATTGTTATCTAAATGTTAAGATTACAGATATCCATCGATTAAATTAAATTAGTGAAAATTATATTTAATCGACCTCTTTAGTCATTCCTTAAGACTTTTCGTTTAACTTATTTAATATGTCAGATTATAAAATCTACCTGCAAGATTTGGCATGATCAAAACTTATAAGCTTCCTTAAGGGAATATCATCAATTCTTTGTTGGGACGTGAATTTCGCCAATAATTAATATCCACCATATACGTAATGCACTTATCCAACTCATTGAGATTATAAAATCATAAAAAATTGCACCCTTTAATGAATCAAAATAACAAACATTAAATATACGTATTTAATAATTATTTTAGAATTAAGAGTACAAGGACTCATAATAATTATGTGGTGAAAATTAATTTATATAGTCAGTATAAAATTATTTATCACAACGCGGTTCTGTTCAATACACACAAATTGTATTAGCATAATGACACAAAATAATTGTCGAAACAATTACCGTTCCCCATATTCAAGACAAATCTACTAAAATACCGTGTTATAACTTTTTCGATGGTGTGTCCAGTGCCATCTAAGACTGTGACCAAAAATATTATATTCTACAAGAATTGATAATATAGACTTCTGTGTATAAGTCAAACTCTACATACTAGATTAACTACTATGTAGAATAAAAGACACTTATGCATAATATTAAATAAATAATAAAATGCATGCATTTCTCATATAGATTCTCATTAAAATAAAAAAATAATGTTTATTAATAAATAAAAAATAAATACCAAAATCTAATACATGATTTTTAGTATACAATCTTAACAGAATGAACATTGCAAAAATAAAAAATTCGAGATAAATTCGACATCCGTAATAACAACTAACCTTTATCATAATCACCATATTCACTGATAAATTCGATATAGATTCAACATTCGTAATGATCAAAATTATTACAATTAGCATATTTGCAACAAAAATACAGTATATTCATTGAAATGCATAACCATAATCATTTTTATTCTATATTAATATAATTTAATATTTTAAGTGTATCTCACAAAACATGAAGTTAAATTTGTACCCTTCAATTTAAGTTTTAGGTTTCTTTCACATTATTTCTAGGTTTCTAGAGTTACAATTTAAGTTCCATGTATAAGTTGGGTTTGTGTTGTTGGAACGGGAAAAATGTAGTGCATAGGGTCAACTGATACATATATCAATTGGCACTCTGTCTTCCATTTTTGCCTATTACAAAAATACAGATACAACTAATATATGTATCATTTAGAAGTCTGCCTATAGTTCCCTGTAGCACAAACATAGTATTACACGACTGTTTGTTGCCTTGCTCTCTCGCACCTTTGGTTCGTCGCCTTACTCGACGCCACGCAGAAAACCCCTGCCCTAAAAAAACCTGAAGGTGATGACGGTGAACAAAGTCAGCGAGAGAGGACGACGGCGATGGAGGGCAATGGCGAGGAAGGACGACACCTTGCTCTCTTTGTAAACTGTTCGCACGCTAGAAGGGCGAAGATGAAGCTGGCAGATGTTTAGGTGGCGGGGGTGGGGTAGGTGGTGATGGTGGTGAAAGAAGGACATGAAGGTGGCGGAGGTTTAAGTGGAGGCGGCGGTGATAAGCAACAGCGTCGAGAGGCGACAGCAGCGAGATCTGGCCATGACAGATGTGGCTCGTGTTGGCGGTAGCGACAGGGGCAACGACAGTGGTGAGAGGCTGGCATCGCTTCAGTTTTGTAGAGAGAGAGAGAAAGAAAGAAAGAGTCGGTGTTGCTAGGGTAGGAAATGAGGAGATAGAGGCAACGAATATGGTTTATATTGCTAGGGTATAGATTTCTCAAATTCAAACTTCAAATATGATAGAAAAGGAAAATCAAATTTTTTAAATACGGATGAATTAGTCATAAAATTTTATTGATTTATGATAAGATTAAAACTAGCAAAATAAATATGGTAGAACTAAAACTCCTACGAAGTCTAAAAAAAGACTAATTCTCAAATTTTTCTATTTTTTATTTTCCCACCATCTCTTCCTTTCCCCACTTCCCCACCATCATATTATATATTTTCCAACTCTCTCTACCATTATCATTTAGTTATTTCAAATCTTTTTTATTAAGATTATCTTAAATTCCAATTCCAACATGTTTTTTTAATACAATTTTGTTAATCTATTTTTAACTTATATATTCAATTTTATTTACTTTAATAATTAAATTATTTAAAATTTGGAGTATTACAGCCATGATGAAAAATCGTTATTACTTCTATGGATCGACGATTTATTTGACCAATTGAGAATATCGACGTGCTACTCTAAGATCGATCTTAGTTTCGGTTATCACTAGTTGTGGGTTAGAGAAGAGGACATCTCAAGGACGGCCTTTTGAACTGCTGTGGTTGTATACTAAAAACCATGCTTTGTGTAATAGATGTTTTGGTACTGATTTTACTTATTAATAAAATATGTTTTTTCATTTTAGTGAGAATCTGTAAGAGCAATATTTACGTTACATTATTTATTTAATGTTATGCATGAGTGTCTTTTATTCTACATAATAGTTAATATGGTGTGTAAAGTTTGATTTTACACAAAAAATTATATTATCAGTTCTTGTAGAATATAAATGTTATAGTTCACAATTTTAGATGGAATTGGACACACTATCGGTAGGACTGTAGCATAGTATTTTAATAGATCTGTCTTGATTATGAGGAACAGTATAGCTCCGACTATAGTTCTCACTCATTGTGCTAGTACACTTCGTGTGTATTAAATAGGACCGCGCTGGGTAATTATTTTTATGCTAACTATATAAAATAATTCACAACTCATGGTTATTATGAGTTCTTATACTCTTAATTCTGAAATAATTATTAAAAACATATATTTAATGTTCGTTATTTTAATTAATTAAAGAGTGCAATCTTTATGGGTCAATAAGCCTGCTTAGTTGGATAACGGTATTACTATATGGTGGCTATTAATTATTAACGGAATCCACGTCCTAAATAGGGATTGATTATACCATTTTAATGAACCTTATAAGTTTAATTTATGTCAAATCCTCTAGGTAGATTTTGTAGTCGGACATATTAAATAAGCTAAGAAAAATATCTTGAAGAAATATGGAAGATATCGATTAAATATAACTGTCAGTAATTTAATTTAATTGATTGGTATCAGTAATTTTAACGTGTAAAGAATAATAAATATTTAATAACATGAGCTAAAAAATTAGTTTTTTGAAATAAGGTGGATAGTGCAATTATAATTATTTAGTGGTATAATTTTTAATTTATGTTTTAGAAAATTGCTTCTCGGTTGAAGTGAATTTTCCTAATTACATTAAAAATTCATGTCTTATTTACTACTTAGGTTTCTGTTGTTGCATATATATATATATATATATATATATATATATATATGCCATTATAACCCTAGCCACTAGTACATGCATATATATCAGATTATATCGTCTCTTTGGATTTGCACGTGTTGTGAGAAGTAGAGAAAAAGAAAGATAGCCAGAAAAGGTTTGGAATACGGTGGATCTAAGCCCACACTTAGTTCGTGTTTCAGTATTTAGCAGAAGATCTAATCGAAGATGAGAATGTCAGCTCACCATGTTGATTTTGAGGGTTCAATCATTCAAGTATTAAAACTTGATCAAACCAAAAGGATCATGCATGTATAATCCCCATTCTAACTTGTAGGTCACTGGGTTTTAGTTTTTGGGGGTTCAAAAAGCCAAGGTTTTCTATCTAGTTTTCGTCCGGATGGTTTTTCGTTCGTCTAAAAGGTTTAGTGCAGTACAATTTTTTTGTTGTCTTGTTGCTTGTTCTGTACTGTGTTTGATTTGATTTGTTTGCACTATCCAAAATGCCCTAAATCTCGAGAACGCTAAGACATACATATAATAATAGAGATTATGCTCACGAGTAATTTTATAATTAAATCATAGGTAAATACATCCATAAGCATTAGATTTTTCTCAATAAATACCTCAAATGTTATAACTACATTCAACCTATAATAATTTTTGTTCGAATAGAAACAAAAGCAACTATTACCGTTAGAGTGCAACAATAAAAAGGTACAAAGAAATTCGATCTTCTTCACATGGCACAAAAACCTCATCCTTCTAAAAATTCCTATCTCTAATCAAAAGCTTCATCTATAATTGTAGCATCAACGCCATAAGCCAAAATCCAGAAAGAAAACTCTATAAAACCTAAACAAAACAACTCAAGTATCATCCAATCCTAGATAATCACCTTAACAGGATATTCCATAACAACAATGTATAAAAGTGAGAAATTTAGGCAAAAGTATAATGACAAATCAGCAGATGTTATGAAGTTAATGATGAAAGCCTTTCAATTTATTACTAAGGTTAATTAATTACTAAGTCATTCTAACCGTCTTAACCCAGATCAAGCATCACAGACCAAGTCTACCGACCGATATCAAGCACTATGTTAGCTGTGGGATGACTATGTAGTCGAACTAAGTATCCAATAGGGTCATCCCGACAACAATAGCATGGACAATTTAACACTTAGGGCCATCGAATCTCAAGTCAAGGTCTAGTGTGAGATCAACGTATATTCTAACACCGATTATTTTGTCATTCGAACCACCTTCACCATGAAATATCACCTCAAAATTTCACATCACATCATATCATGTCATCTAGCTGAAAAATATTTTATCATGGCATACAAGTCGGGGGACATTACCTCAAAATTATTTCATCAATATAACCATGGGATCTCGCCCTACCGACCGATATCAAGCACTATGTTAGCTGTGGGATGACTATGTAGTCGAACTAAGTATCCAATAGGGTCATCCCGACAACAAAAGCATGGACAATTTAACACTTAGGGCCATCGAATCTCAAGTTAAGGTCCAGTGTGAGATCAACGTATATTCTAACACCGATTATTTTGTCACTCGAACCACTTTCACCATGAAATATCACCTCAAAATTTCACATCACATCATATCATGTCATCTAGTTGAAAAATATTTTATCATGGCATACAAGCCATGGGGCATTACCCCAAAATCATTTCATCAATATAACCACGGGATCTCGCCTAGAACAAGTATCACCCTAGGGTTCATTTCATTCACCGCTATTATTTGTGTAATTTTCGTATATCCCAACCCAGTGATGGTAATGCATGTCTCATTCTATGAATGGATATACTAATGCAAGCGATGCTATGATTATGCCAAGTCATGAGAAAATAACAAAAAATTAATAAATTAACACTAAGCACATTTGGAATAAATTATGAATACAAGAAACTCGTATAAACTAAATCACATAATTATGTTAGAGGATATCACATATCAATTAAAGATACTTAAAATATTTTAGGCTTACAAATCACACCACACTTAGCACACAATCACACGGGTAAAAGACCAATTTTGACACTGAGACTAAAATAAGGCGCAATTTGATAGATTTTATAAAATATGTTTGGGGCATTAAATTGACTTCGATTGGGCCGATTTTTGGATATGTGGTAGATTAATACATTATCTACAACTCGTATAAATGACACTTTTGAGAATTCCTAAGATCTCTAGGTGATTTAAACCCTAAAAAGTAGATACCTAAATTAGTCCCCTGTTACAACATAAAAATCCTAGAAGTATGTAGCCTTTTGTAAAATACATTTGAGGTATCAAACAAACTCCTAAAATGGTGAATTTTGTATATGTCGTAGATTTTGATGTCTTCTAAAAGTTTTATGAAGAACACTTAGTCCACTTCTGTAAAGAAAATTTGAGTTTTGGGCCTCCCAAGAAAGGGTGTCTAAACAGAGAGTTAGCCTCAAGTTCTATTTTAAAAACAGAGAGTATAAATTGCGTTTGGGGGTCCAAATCAACTTCTTTTTTAAATATTTTTGAACAATAACTATATAACATTGGATATGAAGAACATTTTTTCATTTGGGCTACAAAAATGGAGGTTTTAATTTATATAAAAAAAGGTTAGACAATTTAAACTTAAAGTATTGATCAAGATCAACAATATGCAAAGGGCTTTTGGCCCATCAAAACTTAAGGAAAATGGCTCATTCTTGGTAAGTAGATAGATAAAAATGTTACTACAACTTTCATGAAGAAACTATTTGGATTTGAGGCTATGAAAATAAGATTTTTGCCTTTACAAAGGGGGGTGGTCCAGATTTTGCTCATTTTGGTAGAAAATTCATAACTCGAGTTTTATGTATGCAAATGAGTTTAGTCCAATTTTGTATGAATGATAACTCAAATACCTCTCTCTGGACTCAAAATTTGACCTTAGGAGATTTTGCTAGAATAAGTTATGATTTTTCAAAGTAGTGACTAACAAGCAGTGAAAATAAAGAATTAAATCTATGCACCCCTAACTTGTTCTAACGTCATGATATCTTAGATCTTTAATTTTCTTTACATGGATCATTTTTATTTAAAAATATGTAAGCTCCAAAATATTAAAATTATCAAGAGTTCATAAATTAAAATGGATTATATGCATATAAAACATCAAACACTAAGAACACTCAAAATCAATTTCAAACCTAACTTCTAGTTTATTTAACTTAATTTCTTTACTTTCTTTGATTTTTAATCTTCAAGAATGGAGGGAGAGAGACAAGATTTGAGTTGTAATTGAGAGGTTTAGAAGAATTTTCCTACCCTTGAGTTTGATTCTTAAAGATTGAAGACAAAGGATTTAAGCTTTGTTGCTTGTATCCTCCTTTCTTATTTCTTTCTTCTCCTTCTCTTTTCTTCTCCCTTCTCTCTCAACACTAAGGCAAAAAAATTAAAAATTTTGGGACCAAGGGGGAGGGGTGTTTCGGCCAAGGTGAGGGAAGAGTAGGAGGTTTTGTAGCCAAAGGTGTGGTGGGTGTGATGACGGGTGTAAGGTTTCAAGTCTATTTTTGCATGCAATTGCTTCGAGTAAGCAAGAGTGTCAGGGCTTCCAAGGGGAGGGGGGAACTGGTCATGGTAAAACCATGAGCCATGGTGGTGGCTTTGTGGTTTTGTGATATATTTTTGTGATATATGATGCTATAATTATACTATATTGTCTAAAAAAATATCTAAAAATTAACCTAATGAATATTTTTATTCACTTTTTCATTAAATTGAGTTAAATTATAAATTTTAAGGTTAGTACATTATTTTTATAGTTTAGGACTAATTTTGTAAGGTTTGATTATAGTTGTAGTGAGCTGTAGGTAAATTTAAGCCTTTTTAGAACTATGTTTACTTTTAACTTAATTTTATAATTTGGTGTATATAGTTTTAATGGGTAAATTACAGTGACCTCTCCTGAGATTTAGTAAAATATCAACCACCACCCATGTAGTTTCTGAAATGTCATTAACCTCCTTTTTGGTTTAGATTTTGTATCAAATTAGTCCAAGTATTAAATTTTAGCTCAGTTGTGCCTTGTTTGGCGTG